>PVKS010023231.1:0-32647 GCA_004027875.1 Aplodontia rufa
GAGAAGGGTTACCAAGCTTATAATTATGTCAATGTGTATTCTATTGTCATATATGTCATAAAAGAACAGGGTGAGAGGAAGGAAAGTGAAGCTGAAAAACTGGGGATTGAATTAGAACAAATTAAGCTCCATGCTTTTATAATTATGCCATTGTATATTCTTATGTCATGTATACCTAAAAAGGAAACAAAAATAAAAAATAAAAATATTGTTATTGTTAATAGACACTTTAATAATATGTGTTGCATGTGTTGCTTAAGAGACCATTACTGAGGAATTTGCTCTAGAAATTCCAGAATAAGAGCACTGATGCAATTATTAAAACAAGTCTTCCAAACAAATACTTGGGGATTATTAACAGAAGAAAAAGACTTTGAGTCAGCTTTCCAAAGGATTTTCCAATTTGTGCCTTTGAACTTTATTAGAGGTAGAGGTACAGAAGGGCAAAAGGTATTAGTCAGGTAGAAACTTTATCAGATTTCTTCCACAGACTAGGGAATTAAGTAGAAATGAACTGGTCTTTAGAGACAAGACACAACTGCAATTCCCTGGGAACCAGCCTTAAATCCCCATCATTTGAGTGTTGAGAAAGGATGACAGTAGCAAGAAAAGCTCTTAAGGACCTTGGTATTCAGGCTGGCAAATTCCACAGTAATAATGCTGAATGAGGCAGAACTTCCTTAGAATACTGTTGAATCAGTGAATTTCAATGAAACAACCCTCAGAGGCATAATACTTAGTGATTTCAGCTTGCATTATTTATTGACTGGTGGGGAGTTCGTGGGTTTAACATTTTATTAATATGGCACCAGGTCATCTGAGAAAGTTTTAGCCACTGAAAAGTTCCCAAGAAGCACATTTTCATATTATCAAAAAACACTTTTAGGATTAATTAGAATCTCTGCTGTATCTCTGGGGACAGATAGAAAATGCTGGGTTCTCTACAAGTTATTGCTCTCTGGGAGTGAGGAAAATCCCTATCTACTTTCTTTCTTTGATGATCTTGTGATTCTTATTCTGTGCTTTCAGATCCATGTAGGGCTGGGAAGCAGCAATCCCTATGACTTAAGGTAGATTTGGGCACCTAAACAAGTCCCTTCTATAATTCTACAATAAGTGATCCCATTATGTCTTGCATCAACTTAAACTTTTGGTATTGAGAATGTAGAATCAAGAACAAACAATTCTTAGCAAAAAGGATTTGAAAGGGAGTCAACCTGTAGTATAAAGTTTCAAAAAGGTATACTTTAGCCTCTGAGAAAAACTCAAAATTCAGAATTTTCCCCTCCCACATTACATAGCAATTTTAAGAAAGTGAAAAATAAAGAACAAATGACTACAAGATATTCTCTTTAAAGAGATTTTCAGAAATTTGGTTTGGATTAGAAATTTAGTTTGGTTCTTCAGTTCTGTATTAGTCAGCTTTTTGTTACAATAAAAGACTACCTGAGGTAAGCTACTTATAAAGAAGAGACTTATTTAGCTCACAGTTTTGGAGGTTCAAAGTCATGGTGCCTGTATCAGCTCAGTTCTAGTTACCATTAGAACTGTTTTATTCTCTGCTGTGTCACATAATGGTGACCAGTACCTGGAGGTGTAGCTCAGTGGTAGAGCACTTTCTTTGTACTTTGCATGTGTATGTGTGAGGCCTTGGGTTCCATCCCCAGCAACTCAACTCAGCCTCTCAATTGTTAACATTTCTATAAATTTAAATATTTTCATAATTTTGTTGTGTATGTCTAGAAATTTGTTCATGTCTTCCAGATTATCTGATATAGAGGAGTATAATTTTTCAAAATATGTTCTGATAATCTATTGGATTTCCATGGGGTCAGTGTTGATCACTCCCCTTTTTTGGTAATTTTGTTGATTTGCTTCAAGTCCTTCCTTCTTTAAGTGAGATTGGCTAGGGATCTGTCAATTTTATTTATTTATTTTTTAATAACCATCTCTTTGTTTTGTTGATTCTTTTTTATTGTTTTTCCATTCTCATTTATTTATTTCTCATTCCAAGTTCATTTATTTCTGCTCTGATCTTGATTATTTCCTGTGTTCCTCTGGCTTTGGGCTTAGATTGTTCTTCCTTTTGTAGTGATTTGAGGTGGAACAATAAGCTTATTTATTCACAGTCTCTCGTGGTTTTTAATGTAGGCACTCAGTGGTATAAAATTTTCCCTTAAGAAGGCTTCCATGCTGTCCCAAAGGTTTGGATATGTTGTGTCTTCATTCTCATTATCTTCCAAGAATTTCTTGATTTCTGTTCTCATGTCTTCTAGGATCCATTCTTTATCTAATAGAGTATTATTCAATTTCCATGTATGTGTGTGTTTTATGTTATGATTTTTGCTATTAATTGCTATGATCATGGAATCATGGTCTGATAGAATACTTGGAATAATATCTACTTTTTGTATTTGTTAAGATCTCCTTTGTGAGCTAGAATATGATTTAATATGGAGAAGGAGCCATGCACTGTTGAGAAGAACATATACTCAGCCATTTTCAGGTAGAATATTCTATAGATGTCTGTTAAGTCCATTTGATTATGGAGTATTTTAGATTAGAGATCTCCTTGTATATTTATTTATTTTGCTTTGATGATATGTTTATTGATGATAGAGGAGTATTAGAATTTCCCAGTATTATCATGGTTAGGTGTAAGTGGTGTTATGTCATGGAGTGATTTTTCCACATATTTGGGAGCTTTGATGTTTGGAGAATATATATTTATTATGGTTATATCTTCCTGTTGAATCGATCCCTTTACTAGGATGTGGTGGCCTTCTTTATCTCTTCTGATTAGTTTATATTTAAAGTCCACTTAGTCTGATATATGTATTGCAACTCCAGTTTTGCTTTGTTGGGCTGTGTACCTGGTAGATATTTTTCCATCCTTTCACCCTCAATCTGTGATGTCATTGGCTGTAATGTGAGTCTCCTGTTAACAACATATTGTTAGATCTTCCTTTTGATCAAATTTGCTAATTTGTGTCTTTTGATTGGTACATTGGGACCATTCACATTCAGTGTTAGGATGGTTATGTGGTTGTGATTCATAGTCATTGTGTTTTAGTAATGAGTTCAATGCTTTCTTGGTTGTTTTTGATAGCATTCACTTTTATTGAATTTCCTGTTTGTTGGTTTTGATGAGTGCTTGTTTGTTCTTCTATCTGGACTTTATCTGAGGATTCTTTGTAACTCTGGTTTTCCATTCATGTATGCTGCAATTTGATCTTATTCTGAAATGTTCTTATTTCCCCATTGAATTTGAAGGTGAGTTTTGCTGGATACAGTATTCTTGGCTGCAGGTTTCGGTCATTAAAACATTAAAATATCTCTTTGCAGGATCTTTTTGCTTCTAGAGTCTGAACTGAGAAGTCAGATGCGATCCTTATTGGCTTGCCTCTGAATGTGATTTGCCATTTCTCTCTTGATGCTTTTAATATTCTTTCCTTGATTTCCCTATTATATGCTTTGAAAATGATATGTCTCAGTGAGCTTCTCATTTGATTAGGCCTATTGAGTGCCTTTATACTTCTCTGATGAGCAATTCTGTTTCTGTTCTGATATGGGAAATTTTTCCTTAGCTATTTCTTTGAGAATGTTCTTTATACCATTTGTTTGTATTTTGATTTCTTTTTGTATCCCAATTATTCTTATATTGATTCTTCTGATTTCATCCTAAACATTTTGAATATTCTGCTCATGTTCTGTGAGGTTTTTTTCCTTTCTTGTCGTCTGTGTGCTCAAGCTTGCTCAGCCTATCTTCATTATTGGAAGTTCTGTGTTCAATAGAGACTAGTCTGTTATTAAATTCTTCCATCATTCTTGTGATATGATTGAAGATTTTAGCTCCATTACTTCCTTTTTCAGTATGTGTATTTCTTTGACAAGATTTTTACATCTGTTAAGTTTTCTCACATAGTCCCTTCATTAAATCTTTTTTTTAGTTCATTTTTCCTTTTAGTAATCAGATTGCTGATATTTTTTTCTATGTTTTTCAGCCTGCTTCCTGTATGTATGTTCTTTAGTTGAGGAGTTGTAGGTTTGAAGTGAACCTTTTCTATTTTGATTCCTCCTTTTTTATAATCTTTTTCTGGATCTTTGAATTGAGTTTCCCTATGGTGATGGCAGGCAGGTCTACTGGTGCTTTTTCTTTGCTGCAGGTCAAAAGGTTGGGTCAGCCACGACCCCTCTGATGAACACCTTCTTCCAGAAATCTGCTTCTGCCCAGAACCTCATTTTTCTCTACCTATGTATTTAGACTCCAAGGTGTTGATCCAGAATCTGTTGGGGTTGCAGGGTAGCCCGCTGGATGGTGGAAGTGCAGCATCTGGTGTGATTTGCTGGGTCCTGGGCTTTCATGACAAACCGGAATGGGCTTCCTGCATGATGTGTCAGGACCTGGGATCCTTTGCACTGGGTTTGTGTCCCATACATCTGGATCTGGCGTGGATGGGCTACAGCTGGGTGGCTACATATGCAGCATCTGGGTGGGTCCAGACCGGCGGGTATCCTGGGCAAGGGTGTCCTGCACATGTCTGAAGGCCCTGAACCTGAGCCCTGGATCAGTGCATGGAGGCTGTGTGAGTTGGCTCCAGTGGAGGCTCCTGGACACAGGTGTCCTGAACATGACTGAAGGCCCAGAACCTGAGGCCTGATTCTGGGTTTGGAGGCTGCTGGATTAGAATTCTTACTTCACAGCTGTGTTTTCCTTTTATGTCTCAAAATATATCATTCCACTACATTACTCCCTTCATAGTTTCTGTTACAAAATTGGCTGTTAATCTTATTGTGGAAACTTTATACATTGTTTCTTCTTTCTTCCTGCTTCCAAGAATCTCTTTCACTTGGCTTTGACAGTTTGATTATAATGCACTTCTCTTTGTGTTTTTCCTGCAGCATTTGTTGAGCTTCTTGGATATTGAGATTGATGTCTTTCCACAAATTAGTGAAGTTTTTGGCCATTATGTCTTTAAATATATTCTTTCTCTCCCTTTCTCTGTCTTCTCCTTCTGAGATTCCCATAATGTTTGTGTTGCTATTGTTACAAGTTTTGTTCATTGTTCTCCATTCTTTCCCTTTCTTTTCCTCAGACTGGATAATTTAATTTGTCCTGTTATCAAATTCACTGATTTTCTTTTGTGCTTGTTTATATCAACTGATAAAACTATCTAGTGAATTTTTCATTCCAATTGCCATATTTTTCAGGTCTGGACTTTCTACTTGGTTTCATTTGTTAATTTTTCTCATTTTATTGATATTCTCTTATTAAGATATAATTCTCCTTGTTTTCTTTAGCCTTTTATCCGTGACTTTATTTTGTTTTTCAGTAAATCCAATGTTTATGCTTTGTAATGGACAATTTCTGTTCATTTTTAAAAACATTTTATTAAGGAGTTGAGTTATTGTATAATCATAGATGTAAAAGTTCATTGATGTGAATTTATTCTTAGACCAGAATTATCTGTTCATTCTTTTTTTCTTGTGAATGTGCCATACTTTCCTCTTTTGTGTGCCTTGTGACTTTTGTCATTGTGGTGGTGGTGTTAAAACTGAATATTTTGATAATTATCTAGCAAAAATTGGAAGTCAGAGCCTTTCCTCTCCTCAGGGTTTGCTGTTACTGATATTTAATGAATGCGTTTTGCAGATTTGTGAACTATTTTTGTAAAAAATGTACTTCTTATCATGTGGTCTTGAAATTTCCTCATTTTGCTTGTGATCTGACATAGATCTTACATGCCTTTAGTCAAAAGGAAACACCTATTTTGGCCACTTCCAGTTGTCCCTGAGCAGTAACATTGCTTCATTGCAGAGATAGGCCACTTACATCATAGCCTTAGGCTTCATGGAGTTACATGTTCAAAGGCACCAAGTGCAAATCTAAGGTCTACTTTGTTCTTTTTCTGAAAGTGTATTCATTCCTGGGAATTTAATTTGCACTTAAGATTCCCATTATATGCAGTAGTCCTTCAAACCCTGGAGGTACACATCAAGAGTTTTCCTTCTTAGCCATGCCATTCCCAGGACGTTAGGTTCATCTACTATTTTCTCCATCTCTATCATTTGTCCTAGGTGGCTATGAACAATGTATGTTTTTAAGTACTTATATCAGATGCTGCCTGCAAAGCTATTCTAGCTGATGAGGATGAAACAAAGCTCAGCTTCTGTTCTAGTATTCTTTTAGAGAAATACCAAACAAGTTATCACTCCAACCACAATTTTTTGAGAATAAGATCTATATTCCCCATCCCAAATATCCAGTGATACTAGCAAATAACACTATTGATGCATGTTGCAGGCTCCTGGACAGTGGTTTCCAAGCTGGAAAGCAGAAGTTGGTAGATGCATCAGAAGAAAATACTTATAATTCTTTCTTATTGAAGTTCATGTGTCCCCTCACCTTTTCATTAAGCACCCTCTGATTCCCAAATAAAATGTTAGTCTCATCTAAAAATATCCTTTCAGAAAAGCCCAAAATAATGCTTGACCAAATATCTGGGCACCCCATGCCCAGTTGAGTTGACACAAAAAGTAACAATCATGAATACTCTATGTCAACTCCTACACACTATATATATATACATTATATATATATATAAAATATGTATATATATTATATATGTATATATATTTGCAAGGATATATTTCTTAAATGTTACTTCCAGTGTATTCCATATTCACTTTAGCTTCAGCAAGCACCTCAGTTGGTCACAGTTCTTTGCCTGATGGGGTGACTCAAGCCTTTAACCCTGAAGAGTCTCGACAATTAGATTGCATCTTAATTTTTTCTTGAGTTTAGTCACAGGGCACAGTTTTACTAAGAAATGTCCTCATGTCCCTTGTATTCCAGACATACTTTTCCTTGTCTCCTTTGTGGAGTAGTGATTCAATTTCTTCTCAATTTTTGGAATTAATTACTCCAATCAGTACAGTAATTCCTTTGCCAGTTGATTCAGAGGCAGGAGGAACACAAAGTGACTGGTGGCAGACTTAGCTTCCAGTACTATGGAATGTTATGTCCTCTGGTGGAAGCAATCTTCTTTCTGGAACTACAACTGCTTGACCAGCAGAACATAAGGTCATAGGGACAGAAAGAAAAATTTGGCTGGTGGGTTAGAAGCAGTTAAAGTAGGTGATGTCACTACCATTTTCACCCATTGATTCCTGGACCCATGAATCCTGGCTATGAATCTTGGCAATGGGAGAAAGAGCACCATGTGTTAGAGCTAATTCAGAGCATATTTGGTGTTTTGCAAAACCTTGCCTCCATTCTGTAAGGTATCACCACCTTGTTCATACTGTAAGTGAGTCTTCAAAGAGCCATTCCTTTTCTATCAAGCCTCTGACTTCAAGATGGTATGAAGCATGGCAAAATTAGTGAATTCTATAATCATAAGCTCATGTCTGCCTTCTGTTCATGGTGAAGTGAGTTCTTTGATCAGAAGTGATGCTGTGTGGAATATCATAGTAATGGATGAGTTATTTTATTTTGTAGGTACACAGATTAGGGTTTTTGCAGAAATCATTGAATAAAGGGAATGGAAATAAATATCTAGATTAAGTATCTTTCCCTTTCATGATGGAAGCACTTAAGTGTAATCAATTTGCATGAGGTAACTGATTGATCATCCTAAGGAATGATGCTATATTAAGAAATCAATGTTCATCTCTGCTGCTAGCACTCAGTGGTGGCCACAATCAGGTCAGGCTTAGTGAGTGGAGGCTCATGTTGCTGAGTCTATATAACTTTCATCCCTGACTTGGGAGGAATTAATTTGATGATGATGGATATGGATAGGAAAAGAAACTGACTGTATGCACAGAGTATATTTTTCCATTCACTTGATTATTAAACTCCTCCTATTCTCAGTTCACCTTTTGTAAGTATGGGCAAGGAACACAAATATCCTCACAATTTTTCCAAATGATGACTGTTTGCGTATCTCTCCCTGTCATCTATCTTCTAATTATGTTCCATCCAGTCTCATAACTGGCCAAAACTCATGAATTGATACACAATTATAGGTCTGGAATTTATTCTTGCAAGTAAAAAGCACAACCTCCTTGAATTTCTCCCCACAAGAAGGATTTTCTTTGACCTCTCTTTTCAGGAACATCCTAGCTGCAGCTGACCATCTTTGGGTGACCATCTGTGAGTGATAAAAGCATATTGAAAGAACCTTCTATGCCAGGCCAGAGACTTCTCTTCCTATGTAACTGGTTCGGAGAAACACTCTATGAGGCCTTAGGTGCAGGCTGCGAGAAAGAAGACAGTATAGCAGGAGTGGGGACCAAGTGAAATTTGCCACTTTATGTAACTTAACTGTCCTTTCATGGACTGATCAGACCTGATCTTGTATATACCACTTCCATTTCATAATGAAGTATTGTTGGGCATATACAACTCTTGGCTTGAAGGATAAGAGAGCATCCAGCTCATGATGGGTAGCATAGATTTCATTTTAACTTGGTGTCCATGGTTAAGTGTTCAGTTTCTAAAAAGAGTATATTAGCTAGTCAAAAGCTTTTTCTCAAAAGCAGAGTAGTATCACAGCATCTTACTCAAAATCCTGGGGGAGTAAACTGTGATTCACTTATAGGAATGCCAAGAACTCCAAACAGCATTCTATGACTAGACACACCTGCTAAATCAGATAATCAAGTGTGAGAGCAGCTTGCACAGCAGCCTAGACTATTGCAGAACCATTTTCTGTTCTGGACCACACTTAAAACTAGTAACTTTTGCTAAGGATTTTTACATCTAGGTTCATCAGGGACATTTGTCTGTAATTTACTTTTCTTGATTTTTCCTTATCTGATTTTGGTATCAGGGTGATTCTGATTTCATAATATGAATTTGAAAGTGATTTACCCACTTCTATTTTCATGGGATAATTTAAGGAACATTGGCTTTAGTTCTTCTTTTAAGGTCTGGTAGAACTCAGTTGAGAGTCCATCTGGTTCCATGCTTTTCTTTGTTGGAAGCCTCTTTATTACTGCTTTAAGCTCATTGCTTGTTATTGATCTATTCAGGTTTTCTACATCTTCTTGGTTAAGTATTAGCGAGTTATACATGTCTAGAAATATATCCATTTCTCCTATATTTTCCAATATATTGGAGTATAAGTTTTCAAAATAGTTCCTAAAGATCCTCTGGATTTCTGCAATGTTTGGAGTGATATCGCTTTTTAATCTTTATTTTTAAAATTTGGATCTTCTCTTATTTTCTTTTGGTTAGTTTTGCTGAGGGTTTATCAATTTTGTTTAATCTTTCCAAAGAACCAGCTTTTTATTTCATTTAACTTTTGTATTATTTTTTACTCTCTACTTAATTGACATTGGCTAACATATTGTTTTCTTTCTTCTATTTATTTTGAAATTAATTTGTTCTAATTTTTCTCAGGCTTTGAGATATATCATTAGGTATATTTTATTTGGGATCTTCATTAATTTTTATACTTATGTTTTTTTCTCATAGTTATAAGTTTTCTTTTTAGAATTGCCTTAATAGCATTCCATTCTGATATGTTGTATCACTATTATTTGTTTCTAGGAATTTTTAAATTTCTCCCTGATTTCTTCATTCATCCATCATTCAAAAGTATATTGTTCATGGGGTAGAGCTGTGATACATTGGTTGGAACACTTGCCTGGCATGCATGAGGATCCAGGTTCAAAGTCCAGACCACATACACAACTAAGTGTTGGAAAAACAAAGGCCACATAAAAAACTAAAACTTGATTCTCTCTTTCTTTTTGTCTTAAAAAAGTGTATTGTTCAATTGCTAATTATTTACATCATTTTTATAGTTCAGCCACACATTAAGAAGATTGTATATCATGACCAAGTTGGTTTCATTCCAGGAATGCAATGATGGTTCAACATATGCAAATCAATAAGTTTAATTCACTATGTAAATAGAATTAAGGAAAAATACATAATTATCTCAATAGATGCAGAGAAAGCCTTTGACAAAATTTAGCACCATTTTTGATTAAAAACTGAAGAAACTAGGAATAGAAGAAACTTACCTCAATATTATAAAGGCTATATGTGACAGACCCAAAGTCAATATCATAGTGGATAAAGGAAAACTGAAAGCGTTTCCTCTAAAATCTGGAACAAGTCAAGCATTTCCTCTAAAATCTGGAACAAGTCAAGCATGTCTGTTTTCATTATTCCTGCTCAACATAGTACTTTAAATTATAGCCAGAACAGTTAGACAAGAGACCTACACCCACATCACCAGACATCTGAAAACTGCACTGAGGTGGGGATATTTCATGAGGACCCATGAACTTTGGTCAGATTTATTTCTCATCCTCTGACAGTGAATTGTATTACTAAGTCTTGAGTGGTGGCTACGTATTTAACCCTGGTAAATCAGCACAGTGCCATCAATGCAATATACCAGTGTGATATATTATGGAAAGAAAAACCAGTAAGTTCTCTAAGAACTAAATTATGATGCAAGGCTGTGAAATGACACATCCTTGAGGTAGGATAGTCAAGTCTTGCCAGCTAAAAGGAAACTGTTTTTGGTGGTCATTTCTAACAGATACTGAGAAAAAAGCATTTGTCAGGTCATTAACTGCATTCTAAGTACCAGGAGATGTGTTAATTTGCTTAAACAATGAAACCACATCTGGTGTAGCAGCTGCAATTGGAGTCACCACTTGATTAACCTTATGATAATCTCTGTCATTCTCCAAGATCCATCTGTCTTTCGAAGAGGCCAAATAGCATAGTTGAATGGAAATGTTGTGGGAATTGCCACCCCTGAATCTTCAAATCCTTCATGGTGGCACCAATGTCTACAATTCTTTTAGGAATGTAATATTGGTTTTGCCTTTTTTTTCATATGGCAGTTATAGAGGTTTCTACTTGGCCTTTGTCACAATAGCATCCCTTGCTGGACAGGTCAGGGAATCAATGTTGTGATTCTGCCAGTTACTCAGTTTGTTTTTTTCAATTACACATTCTGGAATTGGGAACTAACAGCAGGATGGGTTCAGGAATTCTCCGGGCCAACTGCAAGTCATATCTGAGCTAAAACTTCACCTATAACCTGACCTGAATAACCATCTACTCTAGGAGTGGCCCACAGTAACATTTTGTGTCTCCTGAATTAGTGTTAGTTCAGAGTTGGTGTACAGGAGTCTTCCAAATGTCTGATTATTTCCTTTTCCCCAGAGCACAGACACCCTAGTAAAATGCCATAGGTGCTCCTGGTGAAGGCAGGGAAACATTAACTATGTATCATTGGCTATGTTCTAGGGCTCTTCCTCAGGAAGACTGGCCTACCCTTCATTTAAGGGGTTCTTCGTATATTGACTCAAGTCCTGGAATGACAGAGTAGTTGTGACTCTGTTATGATTCAAAATAGATTTTTCTCACTTGATCTGCAAAGCTTCTGATGATATAGATCTGGTAAGAATTTAATCGACCCCCTGCTTCAGTTCTGGGAACACTGAGCAGCAAGCCAAGGCAGCAGATCTACACGAGTCAGGTAACTCTGACTGTTGCTTTGCTGCAGCTGTCCATTTTAGTGACTATGCCCACCTGGCTTTCAGTGGTTGAGTGATGCCACTTGGCCCCTGACATCTGGGATCCAATTACTCCCATCACATTTAGTTTTACAATTCAGTGTTTAGAGTTTGCATTATAAGATCTGGCTTATGAAAAAAATCAGAGAGCTGCACGGATGGTGGAGCTCTCCTCTTAAATCCGTTTTTCCTAATCATGGAGAAAGGATTGTCTCCGGAGCATCCTATAAATAAATAACAATTTGCTCTCATATTACAATATCCTTAGTCCTTCAAATCTCTTCTTTTACATGAAACCAAGACACACCTGACATTTCTGAGTTACTCACTTTGGGTCACCTTTAGCTCCATGTTTCATTAAATCAATCAGACAAACTTCGGGGGCTTTCTAATTCCCAGAGCTACAACAAAATGGAAGAAACTTTGTTTAGTGGGCCTATATGAATGAATTCTGCATTATTCAACTTTATATTCCTTCCCCATTAATCTATACACTGAATAATTATTCCCACACATGCTCCCTGGATTTGCCTATATAAATTAGAAACTTAACCAATCCTTTTGGAGTGTAGAACATCTTCTCATGGATCACTTTGTACACTTCATGCCTTTCCTTTTGGGGCCTGCTGGAACTTGAGTGAAGTTATAGGTTTATAAGCAAAATGGGGTAGTGGAGGTGGACCCTGAGGAAAATCAGAATTATCTTCTGGGCATCTGCCTGAGGGGCCCATGAGTTTCCTCAGGCAATTCATGGTTACTTGTCTAAGATGGGGATTAATGGATCCTTTCTGTTGGGAGTGAAAGGTCTGCCTCAGTTGACAAAGGACACCCATCAGAATTTAGAGGCTCAGTAACCTCAGCTTCTTTAGGATCTTGCCCCACTGTGTTAACTATAACAAATACCTGAGATAATTAACTTCTAAATAAAAAGGGTTTCTTTCAGCTCACAGTTTTTGAGGTTTCATTCCTTGATCTACTGGCCTCAATTAATTGTTTTTGATTCTGTGATAAAGTAGCACATTATGGTGGGGAGTACATGGTAGAGCAAAAGCACTCCCCTCATGGCTGAGAAGTGAAAGAAAAAAAATGGAAAGAGACTGGAGTTCCCTTTGCTGGCACACCCCTGATGACTGAACTTCCTCCCCTTAGCCTCATCTCCTAAAGTTTTCACCACCTACCCATGACAAGTTGGAGAAAAAGCTTTGGTCCTTGAGGGACATTCTAGATCCAAATTATAGCACATACATTTGTCAGTTGATTTTTATCTTCATAAACTGAAGTGCCTGCTTGTTTTCTAATCAATTCTATTTGTGTTGGTTATTAACTGTCTCTTTTGTTGAGCATGTTTCAAATATCCCTCTCGCTCAGTCTGATGAATTTTCATTAAGAATGTTATTTAAACAACTTTAAATCCAATTAAAATTGCCACAGCACTACTTAGAACACTTCTGTGACATTTCAGGCAAATTCTGAACTTTGCTGCATGGCTGGGCACTCCCCTTGAGCTGCCTCACACCTCCTTCTCCGGCTGCCTCATCCCTGCCCCTTGCCAAGCTCCTCTGGCCTCCTCTGCTCCTAACATATCTGAAACTTCTCTGTTAGCGTCTTCTGCTAGAGACTCTTTTCTCTTTGTGCATTACTGTGGAAGACTGATGGTCACTGAGGAACAACCAGTAGCGGTTACAATAGGACCAAGCAAAGATGGTTATGAATTGCAGGCGTCATGGAGGTTTGCCACATTTCTTCTATTTTTCTCCATTTAGTTTTTCAAAAGCTGTTTTATTTATTGATTTTTAACTGGAAACAGGTGCATGCTACAATATTCAAAAGAATCCAGGGCCTGTAGTGAGAGGCCTTCCTCTCCTCTGTCACAGACAGCTCTTGACTGTTTTCTTTTTTACTATTCTTTCTTTTTTCAAACTTACATTCATATGTTCTCACACAAGATACATTATTTGGTGCCTTGTTGCTTTGTGCTTTTCACTTAATTCCTTTGCAGTATTTTCAGAATGTTCTCCATTTAATTAGCTGCATAACATTGAATTGCATGGATCCATTATAATTTAAGACCCGAGCTCTCTGTTCATGGATATTTATGTATCTTTAATACACAGGTTCTCTTCGACTTACAATGGGCTATATCCTGAAAAACCTGTTATAAATTGAATAAACTATGCTGGCAAAACTGTACACTATTCAATATTTGGTTGGTTGATTTTCTGATCAGGGCTGAGTGGGAGCTGTGGCTTCCTGCTGCTGCTTAGTTTCATAAGAGTACCCTAGGAAATATTCTATCCCAGAAAAAGACAAATATTCATAATTCCAACATGGTTTCTACATCACTTGTATACCATAATGAAATTGAAAATTGTGAGTCAAATCATCCTAAGTGAGGAGCTATTTGTATTGCTATTACAAAACAGACTACTGTCATGCAATAAGTTATCATGTGACTCGTTACTCAAATGTGAATTTATTAAAAATAGATGTGTTAGAGTAAATGGATGCTAAATTTATATGATAGGATCTTATTGCTCTTTGCAGAAATTAACAAATTGTGCTGCCATCAGCCCTGTATAAAACATACTTTCTTCAACTGCTTATCAAATCTGATTAATAAAAACATGTAATTGGTTTCTCTCTTCATCTTTATTTTTAAGAGAGAGAGAAAAAATCAATTTTTAGTTTTTCATGTGGCCTTCATTGCTCCTACACTTTGTTTTGCATGTGGTGCTGGGGTTCGAGCCTGCATCCTCACACATGCCAGACAAGCGCTGGAATTGCAGGCCACAGCTTTAGCCCCTTAATATTCATCTTTAAAGGATGAAAAAGACTCAACAGTTCTTCTTGTGTTCTTTCCCTACATCCTAAAATGTTTATTATTTATTCATTTTTATAGGTTATTTGGATATATAAATATATATAATATGAAATATATGTCTATATACATACATATATTATACAAAATAAGTATTCCATATAATCCACATATATACAATATGATCTATATGTTATGTGGCACATACATATGTAAATATAAATCATTTTTTACACACATGTGAAAAACATTTGGTTTGTAATTGTATTTTATTTGCAGACAGAATGCATCATATATATGATTTAATCAATGCTTTTGTGGGTTTGGGTTTGTGTAGTAGTTTAAAATGCCTTTGCCATTCCACTTAATGAAAAATATCTTTGCTTCTCTAGGAGTTTTATGTTTTTCTAAGTTTTTTAAGAAATGAAATTATTTAGAATTTATTTAGTTGGAGCCAAGACTCCAATACATTCTTTTTCCAAATAGATGCAAGTTGTCAACACCAAATATTGAATAATCTATATTTTTCTCATTCATATGAAAAGTTGCCATCATACTTGAGTAAATGTGACTAAATAGAATGTATTATATTTTATTTATGGATTTTTAAAATTCTGCTTTGTTATTTTCTTGATGCATGTTCCAGTACCATAGTCTTTTAATCCATGGATACTCATAATGATATTTAACATCTGAATGTGCTTTCCGCCCTCATTGTTCTTCATGTCTAGCACTTTCCTCCTTTCTTTTGTGCTTTTTTCCTTCTTTAAAATCTAGAATCAACTTGTGTTGTTTCAAGGGGACAAAAAAGAAAAACCTTATTGGTGTTCTAACTGGATCTCAATTATAAGTTAATATGTGGCTAATTGACTTGTAATTATTGTCACTTTTAATCTAAGAAAATTGTATATGCTTTCCATTTGTTTAAAGCTTCTTTGAAGTCACTCAGTAGCATTTTGTAGCTTTCCTCACAGTTGTTTTCATATTTTTATTTAAAATCCAGGGTAATTTTTTTTTCTGTTTTTTTACTGCTACTTTTGATTGTTAAGTGCACTGTGATGACACTTTTTTCCCACAACTTTTATTGGTGTATTACAGTTGTACATAATGATGAGATTCATTGTTACATAGTCACACATGCATGCAATATAACAATATAATTTGTCCAATAGCCCTCCCCAGCACCTTCCCCCTCCCTCAGACCCTTTCTTCTACTGACTTCTATTTGATTGTAAATATTATTTGAATTTTCCAGTTTTTTTTTCAAAGAGAGAGGGACAGTGAGAGAGAAATAGAGAATCAATTTTGCTTAGGTTTTCATGTGGCCCTTGTTGCTCTGACACTTCGTTGTGTATGTGGTGCTGGTGTTTGAACTTGCATACTCGCACATGCCAGGCAAGCGCCTTAACTGCTGAGCCACGGCTTAGCCCTCCAGTTTTTCCTTTTTTTTTTTTTTAATAATTGCTTTTGCACATTAATTTTTGTACACAATCCCTTTATGGATTCTCTTATTTATCACATGTTAATTGGTTTTCTTGAGTTTCCCAGGTATATACACTATGATCAAATCTAAATTTATATCTTCCTTTGCCATTTCAATGTCTAATATTTTTTAATTTGATTAGTACTACTACAGCAGTATTCAATACTAATAGTAATGCTTGATTTTCTTGGCTGGTTCTTGGCTTTAGTGAGACTACTTCTTAATGATAATACTTCCTAATGGTAATAATACTGGGGTTCGTTTAGCAATCATAATAATGGATTTGATAGACACACACACACATAACATATCCATTATTTGATATATATACTCACATATATCTCCATTTATATGGTTTTTAAAAATGTCCTTTGTAAAATTAAGAATATATGTTGAAATTGGGTAATTTCACTTAACATGATATCGTCCAGTTTCATCCATTTGCCAGCAAATGACATAATGCCACACTTCTTCAAAGCTGAGTGATACTCCATTGTGTGCATACACCACAATTTCTTTATCCATTCATCAGTTGAAGGGCACCTTGGTTGGTTCTGAATGTTCTCTTTGATATGTAGAAGCTAACCTGAAATAAGGGAAAGAACAGAGGAATAGTCAAAGGGGAAGGAAGTGGAGGAAGGAAGAATGAAATAGGGAAAGTCAACAGAAGGAATCAGACTTGTTCATGTTCATATATGAATATATCATAGTGAATATCATGGATATATACATATACATATCAATGAGTTACTAAAGAAAAGCTATTTAGTAAATAACAGAAAGATTAGTAGAGGGAAGAGAAAGGAGGAGGATGGAGGGATACTGGGGACTGAGTTAGAATAAGTTATATTGCATGCCTTTATAAAAAAAGCTAATATTTGTCCTATTATCAAATACATCTAAAAAGAGCAGGGAACAGGAAGAAGGGAGGGGAAGGGGAAATGCTGGAACTGAGTTAAAACAAGGTACACTCCAAGCTTTCATAAGTATGTCATTATATATACTGTTGTCACATATGTAAAAAATGTTCTTAATAGGTATAAGAATTATATCATTATACTTGGGTATATTAGAATAAATATATATTCCAGAAAGAGAGGCAAGGAACAAAGGATAGGAGGAGGGAGGTGGAGAAGCACTGGGGAGGGGGCCACATTCTATGACATATTGTGTGCATGTATGAATATGTGAAAATAAATCCAATCATTCTGCTCTGCTATAATTCACCAATAAGAAAATAAAATTAGATAAAGATGTTAAAGGTTATAAATGTTTTTTAGCATTTGTAGAGTTGATCTTATCTCCTTTTCTCATTTTTAAATTTAATATAGTTCATCACATGGAGATATGATGAATTATATAAATAGATTTTGCAATATTAAACCATGTTGGTTTTACTAGAATAATGATACAATGGCATCCTATATTTATGATGTTTTATTTGGAACACATATTAATATTCATAATAAAGACAGATCTGTATCTTTTACAGTTAGTTGGGAAAGCTATAAATTTGTTCATTTTATTAAAAGAATTTGAAATATCTTTGTAAACTATGCTATGAATAGTTGAAATATCACTGCATTAAATAGTCTGTGAAGATTTGGCAGACTTTTCTGTGTGAAAATGCATAGTCCTGAAGTTTGAGTAACTTGCTTGGGTTGACCATTTTTTTCTGACTCATCTATGAAAATTCTATGTTTGAAATTTCACTTTCTCTCAAGTTCATATTTGATATATTTACCAGAGGATTTCCTAAAAGATCATCCAATGTATTCATTTTTATCACATTTTTCTAAGATTAAGTTAATCACTCTTTTTTTTTTTAAAAAAATGCATATTCTTTTTTAGCATTTAAAAAGCACTTTAACTTTTTGTCCCTTAAATATAACAGCTAATGAATGGCTTATGAATTTTATCTTTTAATATCCTAATGCTGGAATTATTAGCTCTAAAATTACTCTAAGCAATGCTTTAGTGTGATCACATAGGATCTGATGATCTGATGTGTATGTTTCATTAACATTTTATTTAGATTATGCAATTTTAGTCTTAATTTTGTTTTTAACCCATGAATTTTGGTTCTCATATTTGATATTCTTGTTGTAATATTAGATTTAAGGGTGTAGGATCAGAAAACTTCTACTCATTACTTTTTGGAATTGAGAGTGTATATATGTATGTGTGTGTATAATTTACCCGATACACATATGTATAGTTTATGTGATATATACACGCAGACACATATTCCAATTTCCACACTTACATATGTTCATGTGTATGTATATATGTGTGTGTTTATGTGTATTTTTTGTGTATTTGCATGCACATATATATAGTCCAAATTCTACTTTAACCAATCATTATAATTCACCTGATGAATAACTTGCCTGATCAATTATGTGATTTAAATATTTTCCAGTCTTTGGGGACAACATTGCCCTTTCGAGGACCAAGTGCAGAGCATTTAGAGTTTCTACTCACTCTTTTCCATGTGCTCTATACTTTTTTATTGTTTTAATGTGCATATTTGCTCATAAGTGCAGATTTTCATGGCTGGTAGGTCTTCCCTGTGGATTATACACTTTCCCATTACAGGGAGCCCTCCTCTATGTTTAGTGAAATTGAACATGCTTTCTCTCTCCACCTCAGAGCCATACAGCATGAAAACATCAGAGCAGAGACATCTATGTACTCAGTGGGCAGGGAGGGAAAACCAGGAGGTCCAAGCCACTGCCGCTTCTCTCTGGACCCTAGGATTTAAAGCTGGAAGGGAATTACAGAGGCTTCACAGCTGCACTAAAGGTACAAGAGTCAGAATTCATGTGGTTGTAAATAGTCAAGAAAATATTTGAACAAGCAAAGGTCATCATCTGGCAGAGCAGGAAGGCCAATTCCAGTGAAATGATTTCATCCAAGGAGGCACAGGAGTAGGACATGCCAGTATGTTCCCTTGATTCTCCAGGCTGGTGGTGTGGACAGTTAGCTGTGGGGTTGGGGGTTCAAAGTGACTGGTGAGAAGTGTTGTACCTTTGGGTGTCTTGCCCCTCTCTCTGCCATCATTTTTGAAAGTTATTTTTAAATTATCTGGCTCTTCTTACTACTTAATTTATGAGATGTCCTTCTTTGTCAAAACCTGATTATATCATCTGCCTTTATTTTTCCGTTTTGTTGTTTTATGTGGATGTTTTATTTCTGGAGGATTACTCTCTCTTGCCATTTGTAATGGACTCTGAGAGGTCTGTTCACGTACTGTTCCATCCTTGCAGGACCTTTTATGAAAACATCCTACTCTTACATGAGCTCTTATTTCAAATGGAGGACACGCTGTCTGCTCTCTTTGGGCAGCAATGAAGAACTATGTGTCAGAATTCTCTGTTTCCTTGGATACTGCCTCTTGTGTTAAAGCATCCATATATGTCTCTGTCTTTTCTTTTTTCCTCTCATCAACTATTCCATGGATGCAGCCAGTTGTTTGCTTGATGTCAGTTTTTCTGTGTGACTCACCTTTGAAGAATGAAGGTCAGTATCTCCTTTAGCTGGTACTGGAGAGGGTGGGATATGACACGAAGTGAGTTAGGGAAGATGGTCTACAGCTTTCACTTGGATTTGTGCTTGAATGTCCTCCAACAAAATCTATTTCTTTCCTTGGAGGAATTTATCCACTGCCCCTACCAGCCTCTGCCTTAGACTTATCCTCTCAAGCTCACCCTAGGCCTTTCATCTGCTGTGAAAGTGGAGATAATGCATGAATGAATCATGGACCCTCCCTTTTAGGAGCATCTCTAAGCTGGCCTGGAGTCTCTGCTTATTAGGCACCAAATTTTTCATGTGCTTCATAGCTCTAGTTCGTTAAAATTATTGCTACGCCCATTGGCATACTCCTGTCCTTCCAGCTACTCTGGAGGCTGAAGCAACAGGAGGGCTTGAACCCAGAAATTTGAGGCCAGCCTGTGCAACATGGTGAGGCCCTATCTTGTGGCCATTTTCCTATTTTATCCAAAAATGGAGATTTTTTCCTCTATTTCTTTGGTATATGTGTGTGTGTGTGTGTGTGTGTGTGTGTGTGTCTGTCTGTCTGTCTTCAGGTTTTTCTTGACATGCAATGGGGTTATGTCCCAACAAAGTATTTAAAGTAGAAAGCTCATTTAATACTACTAACCCATCCAATATCATGGCTCAAAATGCTTAGATTAGCAAAATTATCTAACACAAAGTCTATTTTATAATAAAGTATTGAATCAATCATGTAATTTGTTGATTATTATTCTGAAAGTTGAAATCAGAATGACTATACACTTGTGTACCATTATGAAGTTGAAAAAATAATTATGTCAAACCATCATAAGTCAGAGATATTTGTATGTATGTGAGGGGAGTATTTTGGTGATATTTTTGAGGGAGAGTGAAAAAAAGGAAAGTTATCTTTAAACGCAAGGCAATTGATGCTTTCCTACCCTCCTATTTTCATCCTTGAGTTTCCCTTATATGTCTTGTAAGTTTCCCTTATGTGTAGAATAATACTGAATCAGAAACATTAAACTAGTCTTATGTGCTTTTAAAAAGAGGTCATTGGGGCTGGATTGGTGGTTCAGCAGTAGAACACTTACATGGCATACATGAGTACCCTGGATCAAAACCCAGCTCCACATACACAACTAAGTGTTGGAAAAAAAAAAAGAACAGAAGAAATTATAAATAAAAGTGACTGTCTTTCTCTCTCTCTCTCACACACACACATATTCTCTTTTTTTCCTTTTTAAAAAATAGGTCTTTAAGTTTACTAAGTATCATCTGATTTTTGAAGAACATAAGATGTGTCAAAGAGCCTTAGTTCAACATTCCCCATCTATTAGGAATATGAGTGAACCCACTGGGAGACCTTTCAGAAAGGTTTTCCCCATGTTCCTCTGAGCCTACCTAACTGAGCATGGAGATAATAATTAGAATAGGAGGAAGTTGCCAGATTGAGAAAGAAACAGGAATTAGAGGCCAAAATAGGAGCTCTCACTCTCCCTTAGCAGAGACAAAGGACAGTTAAACTTGGTGTTTTTCCATCCCAAAGCTAAGAATTGTATTTTGTTGCCTAGCATTTTGTATTCAAACACACAATGGGGTCATAACCTAATTATTATTATTATCACTATTATTATTATTAATGTAATTATTCTTACTACTCAAAATTTTAGGAGGTTGGTTTCTATCAAGCCCTAAATCTATAGTTTGATTGCAACCTAAAAAATACCATGAGGGTAGTAGCCCAGGTCCACCATTATCAGCACCACACAGATGATGGATCCAGGAGATGATTTGTTGTTGTTCATTTGTATCCTATAATAAGCACAAACTCCCTGCCACATTTAAATAAAAGGCAAATTACATCTCCATAGCTACAAATGCTATTACCTTTTTGTCTGGCTATAAAAGTTAACGAGTTTCCTATTGCTTTGCAAAGTTTGGAAATAAAATGGTTCACAGAGATGCAACATAATGTGAGGTCCACTCTGCTTTGCCATTTTCTTTTCTTTCTTTCTTTCTTTCTTTTTTTTTTTTTTTTTGGAAGACCTGGAATTTCAATTATTTTACCCTTTAATGCTTTTCATTTTAGAATATGGCTAGCTCTACATTATTTTGTTTGCTTTTTGGACATAAGTATAACAAGAGCATTAACTATAACTAAGAAGCATTGAAGGAAATTGCATCAAATCAGCTAAAGAGAAATGAAGAATGTTTTTATGGGCTACATGTTTTTAAAAAAGTTACAGAAGGCTGACAACCTAATAAAAAAATTTAATAGTGTGCACTCTCCCATTTGCCACAGGCTTTCAAGGTCTTTTGCAAGAAGAATGAGCATGGGAGATTCCCAGACAGATTCTCAGTTGTTAATCACCAACTGACCTCTATATTGTGCTGTACATCTTATATATGTGATTTCAAATTTGGTTTTATTTTCCACAGCATTGCTTGATTTTTAAGAATTCAGTCATTCAAGAGAAAGTAAAGTCAAAGAGACTAATTCACTTTGACTATCAATAGGAATTTAGATTTTTTTTTTTACATATTTTTAAGAATCATTCTAAAAGCAACAGCTTCATGAGGGATAGGTGAGAGGCAAAAACTTTTGGCACAATGCATTTCATGTGCAGTGTTTACTGGATCTCATGGAAAAACTAGCACCAACCTTCATGGGACTCTCCTTTCATATTTTGAGATTGGGAATCCTAATGCAACCAACAAGTCAATGTCTGTGACTAAGGCAAATAGAGAAATTTGCTGTCACCAAGAGTGAAAACAGAGCTAGTACCCTTGCAGGAGGTACATGACTAAAGGAAAATTTGAAGTTGAGCTGGAAGTGGTAGGATGGATGTGATTGGAGAAGCAGGGATCGCAGATTGATAAAATACTGTTTGCTGAGGCTGGAGGGTAGACACTGCAAACTATGAACCATGAGCAAAGCTGCGTCATGGTGAGAACTGAACAAATTGGCAGGGAGTATCTATGGGCATGCATTCTTTTGGATTCAGTTATGTGCCCAGGAAATAGGGAACATGGAGGATTTTTTTTTAAGAGGAGGGATAGTGTTGTTAGATTGACTTTTCATCATAATCACCCTGACTACAATCTGTAGAAGAATTGAAAAGTTTTAAAACCAAAATCAGGAGATGTGTGAGGAGTAAACCAGACAAGAATTTACAAATTTTGGCTGTTGTATCAGAGAGGTGGGGAAAGAATGAAGTAAGTGATGGAGAGGAGATAGGAGGTGAAATGTGGAGTGCCTTGATCATCCATCTGTCCCCACATTTGATCAAGGGCAGTGAGACTATCAAGGACTGACCATATCCTTCATCCAAGCACCCCTTCACTCTGCAATCAGAGTTGAGTCAGATGATGCTCCATGGGTCATTTCAACATTTACCTTCCCTAACACCACCTTCCCTGCTTAAACTTTCCTATGAATAATTGGTGTAAAGACAGACTTGCCTTTAGTGAGGGATCCCAGAGGCAACTATTTACAGGTACTACTTGGGCATATACAAAACAAGCCCAAGCCTACGTCTACCATTGGTTCCTGGAGACCTTCTTTTCGGTGAAACAAAGATTTATTACCTAAGTGTTCACCAAAAATATGCAGAGATAGGTAGGAAAATACTTCTATATCAAAACTTTTGCTTCTCAAAATTTCAGAGATTCCTCTTGACCTCTCTGAGTGATTGGATTAAAAGATTAATATCATTGTGCTGAAATTTGATTTCAAAACTGTTGGGTATGTGAGTTGAAGTCATTGCCCTTATTTTTAAGTTGTGACAAATACAGATAATAAAAATTTACCATCTTTATCATTTGTAAGTATGCAGTTGGATGCCATTAAGTATGTTCACATTGTTGTGCAATCATCACCACCATACATCTACAAAACTCAACTTAAATTGAAACTTTGTGCCCATTAAATGTTAACATTCTATTCCTCCATACCTCCCCCAAGTCAGTCCCTGGCAGCCATAATTCAACTTTCTATCTCTATGAATTTGACCATTCTAGGCACCTCATATAAACAGGATCCTTCTTTGACCGGCTTATTTCATTCAACATAATGTCCTCAGGAGTCATCATGTTGTTGCATGTGCCAATTTTTTTTCATTTTTAAAATTGAATAATATTCCCTTCTATGTATGTACCACATTTTGTTTATCTACTGCAGGGACATTTGAGTTGTTTCCACCTTTTGTTCTTGTTAATAATGCTGCTATGGACATGGAGTATGGCCTTTTCTAAATCATGGGTGTTGATCTTCAGCTTGAAGATTCATGTTATTCCCTCCTTACTTCTCTGTTATTTCCACAAGTGGAACTCTGTTTCTGATAAACGAAAAAGTATGATGAATATGAAAGGATGAAGACAAATCTTGGACAAGTCATTTAATTTCTTTATAATTTACTCTCTTCATTTGTAAACAAAAATGCCATCACCTACCTCCTTAGATTAGGAGGAAGACAAAAAAAAAAAAAAAGACAATATCTGTGAAAAGCCTAACACAGTCTGTCACATATTACTGGTCCAGCAAGTGGAGGCTGGTACTTAATGCCTCTAGTTAGGAGCAGGAAGGAAGGTAGAACACATTCACCTGGGCAATAGGGAATGTTTAGAGACCCAGGCTCAGAGTCAGAGATATTGTTAAGGTAGTTGCATACTTAAAGATCTTCATGCAAAAATTTTGTGGCTTAGTCCCTGAATACTGGAAATCCTTCACACATTCAACTGGTAAGGAATGAATTGAGGGAGATTTTATTTCAGGAGAAAAACCCAAAGCCTGGAAAACAAGACCATGATTTCTTAGGTCCCCTGACCTTGGTACTCTTCCTTGGTTAGTATGAGAAGCATGGTCCCTGGAAGAGGAATAAATTCTGTTATGAGCTGAGTTGTTTCTAACCCATTCAAATGTTAAAGTCCTAATCTCCAGTACCTAAGAATGACCTTATTTGGAGTTAGGAGTGAAAATTAGGTCACTAGTTTAAGCCCTACTCCAAAATCATTGGTTTCTTTGTTTAAAGGGGAAGTTTGAACATAGGAACACACTATACAGAAGAAAGATGTCTGATGGTACACAGGGAGAAGATGGCCATTTATGAGTCAGTCAGACACTTGGAGCAGATCTTTCTTTCATCACTTCAGAAAGAACCAACTCTACTGACATCTTGATTTTGGACTTCTGACCTCCAGAACGTTGAGACAGTAAATTTCTGTTTGTTAAGTCACTTAGACTATGGTATTTTGTTATGACATTCTGTTTTGGTTTGAATCTGGAATGTCTCCAAAGGTTCAGGTACTTAAAGGCTTGGTTCCTGATGCAGCAATTTCCAGAAGTAGAGTTTTGGGGAAGAGATTGAATCATGAGGTCTATAACGTCATTATTGGATTAATCCATTTGATGGATTAATTATTTGAAAAAACTACTGGAAGGAGGTAGAAATGGTATGTAGGAGGGACATGTTGGAAGAAATAGGTCACTGGGGAGGTGCCCTGGGAGATTATATCTTGTTCCTGGCCCCATCCTTGCTGTCTCTCTCTCTGCTTCATAGGTGCCATGAGTTGAGCTGCTTTCCTCCACCAAATCCTTCTGCCATGATGTCCTGCCCCACCTCAGGCCCAATGCAATGGAGCTGGCTGACCATGGACTGAAACCTCTGACACTGTGAGCCAAAACAAAATTTTTCATCCTTTGAGTTGTTTCTGTCAAGTATTTTGGTCACAGTGATGCAAATATGACTAACACATAGCCTTATCACACTAATACATGCTTTTTTACAACCTTTGCCTTGTGATAATGGAAGACCCAAGGGAAAGAAATGTCATATTAGCAGACTCCAAGAAAGCAGAGTGACTGACCAAGCAAATTCTGGACTTCAGTGACAGTTCTAAAGCATGACTACATTGACAGTCATGCACGACATAACAAGTTTCAGTCAATGATGAACAGGATACATGGATGGTATACGCTCTGTAGACCATGTGTGTAGTAAACTCTACCAATTTAAAGTGCTGTAAACATACTCTATGATATTCACACAGTAACAAATTCACCTAAGAACACATCTTTTGAAATGTGCGCACATTGTTATGTAACAGTGTGCATCATCTCTCCACCTAGAGAATTAGATTTGGCATAGAATTAAATATTTTTTTTGCAAAAGGATTTTATTTAAGCTAAGTACGTTGCTTTCAAAAGAAATTTTAAAGGCAAACTTATAAGGAAGTTATCAATAGGAAAGTTCAGAGCTGACAGCAAAATTACTTTGTCTTTATAATACAAAAAAGCCATTTTGCCTCTCATATACTGATTTGAATATTTTATAATATAATCTTCCATGGATAGCACCAATATTGCATTTCAATGAGTAGTATCAAAGTTAATCAAATCATTTATTAAAAGCAGATTCACCATTTGGATGCTGAGACAATTGCTCAATTTGAAGGTGAGTGATAATAAAATTTGTCACATATAACATGGAGTCATAAAAAGCTCCTTGGGATGCAGATGTTTTCTGGCCATGTTACTCTACTAAATTCTTCTCACTTCTAAATCAAGAGTGTTTCCTTTATTTTAACATGGCTTTCCAGCAGCCTGGTTTAGTTTTGGAGAGCCCAAAGTTGTGGCTGTAATTGTAATTGTTTTGGTGCTAACGACCATCCCCTTGTGCTTTCTTTACCCCATAATCATGAAAGAGTCTTTAGCTTAAATTTATTTTTCAGTGTTTAACTCTGACAGTGTAATCAGATGTTCTCTATCTTTGTCTTCATCTAGTTCATGGAGATCTAGAACGTTTGTGACTACAGAGCATTGTGATTGGCTTCACCCATCTGCTCAGGGTGAAGACCTATACCATTCTCTTCTGTTGGTCCAGGAAGGCTCTGCAATGCAGCCATCTGTTTTAGTTGATTTTCCATCACTGTGATCAAAAGACCTGACAAGAGCAATGTAGAGGAGGAAAAGTTTATTTTGGTTCACAGTTTCAGAGGTTCAATCCATGATGAGCTGACTCCATAGCTCATGGTAGAAGGGCATGGTAGAGGAAAACAGCTCAGCTCATGGAACCCAGAAAGGAGAAGGAGAAAGAGAGAGAAAGAATTTGTGTGCAAGGAGCTGGAGGTAGTATAATCCCAATGGCATGCCCCTCGTGACCTACTTCCTCCAACCACCCTACCTGCTTAGAGTTACCACTGGTTAATTCATTCAAATGGCTAACCCAGAAAATGAACTAATCAATTGATTAAGTTACATCTCTCACAATATGACCATTTCGACTATGAACGTCTCTGCATTATCTCACAAACAAGCTTTTAACTCAGGGAAATTTTCTTCTTTTCCTTTCCTCTTTAGACTTCCAAGCTTTAGAAGTGACAGCTGCATTTTTTAGGAAAATTGTAGAGCTATAATTTTTTTACAGAGACCTTTGCTAAAAATACTAAAAATTGCAGTGTTATAATGAATGCAGGAGTCCCCTTTGTCTGCAGTATTGCTTCCACTGTTATAGTTACTCACAGTCAACCACAGTCCAAAAATATTAAATGCAAAAATTCCAGGAATAAATAATTCATAAGCTTTAAATAACTTTTATTACAGCATATTGGTATAATGATTCCATTTTATTATTAGTTATTGTTCATTTCTTACTGTGTATCACTTATAAATTAAATTTCATCGTAGGTATGTATGTATAGGAAAAATATATTTTGGGATCTTAGAGCATATCCCTGTGAAGAAGAGGTCCACTGTAGTGGGGATCCTTGAAACTGTTCCCCAGATAGTTTCAGTTATAATTTCTGGGAATATTTTGGGGAACTCCTTCTCCTTTAGTTTGATGATATACTTTTTAACAAACATAACTGACTTTTTTGAATTTTTTCTCCTGTAAAACAGTTTCTTCTGATATTATTTCTATGAATGATACTTTTTAAAATTTGAGTATTTTAATTATCCCATAAAAGTAGCATTTCATGTGCTGCTTTGTTAATTATGTGATTTTTATTTAGGATAGTCAAGACCAATGTATGGGAAATTTCATATAAACTTGCTATAGGTCAAATCTTACTTTTGTCATTTCTAAAAATGTGTGCAGGATGGCAGAGTGGCAAAGGATAGGTGCACTGGTAAATACGTATTTTTTCTATAACTCATTTCCTGGTGTATAATTGCAGAGGAATCATTCTTAGCAAATCTAAGTAAGTAAAGCTAGATGAAGTTATAAAATATAGTTGTATCAATGTTACCTGTCCACTTATGGAGTTTTTCTGCTGCATTAAACCCAAACAACAGGGACTGGAGCAGTGGCTCAGTGGTAACAGTGCTTGCCTGGCATGCGTGAGTACACAGCTAAGAGTCAGAGCAATGAAAGCCATGTGAAAAACTCAATATAAATTGAATTCTCTCTCTGACTGTCCTTCTCTAAAAACAAACAAACAAACAAACAAAACCAAACAGTTTTTGAAACTTATTCATTTTGATCAATCTGGTATTAATCTAAATTCAATAGAATTATTTCATAAAATGTGACAGATTTTATTACAAACAAAATTAAAAGACCAAATGGGCACAACAGGAATTCTTTTTTTTTTTTTTTAAGAGAGAGGGACAATGATAAAGACAGAGAAAGAGAGAAACAACTTTATTTTGTTTTTCACATGGCCTTAGTTGCTCCAACACTCAGTTGTGTACATGGTGCTGGGGTTTGAGCCCAGGTCCTCATGCTTGCCAGGCAAGCGCCGAAACCGCTGAGCCACCGCTCCAGCCCCAGGAATTCTTAAAAAAAAAGGAATCTGTTAGCTATCCTTTTAGTTTCTCATTCATCAATTTTTCTAGGTTCAGATCAACTGAACTGCCCTTAATATCAATGGAACCAACTAATTCACTGAGTTGAAAAGCCGGTTCAAAAGATAAGGCTACTCTGAAGAAAGAGATTTGGCCATCAAAGGCATCAGATTCAGCATTTCCACTTTATCTTTCTCAGTCTGCAACTGACAAAATACTCCACATCATTAGAATTTTCTCCATTTCTGTTCATCCTCATTCATATATTCTTCTGTGTTTATCAGAAATTTCACATGATTCTTGAAAGATTTCCATTTTACTAATTTCAAAAGGGTCAATAAAATTAATTTTCTCATTTAATTCAAGATTTGAAGTGCTAAGTATAGAGTTTAAGATGTCATCAGGCAAGTTCAAAAATGTGCCCTGGCTCCAATGTCTGTAGCCACTAGATTTTTTTCATTTCATACACATCACTAGAAGCTGTAGCTTTTAGATTCCTAGGAAAGATAGCTTGATGCTATATAACTCTGAAAATACTGTCTAATGATTTGGAAGAGTTTTGTGAGTATTCATTACATCTACAAGAGCATCAGAAAGAGCAATTTTAATTAATTCAGGTTAAAACCATTAATTGTACAATTTTAGAGGATATAGTATCATAATTTGATACATTATACAGTTTTTAATGATAAAATCAGGGTAATTAACACTGCCATTTCCTTAAACTTTAAAAAATGATTAACATGTGATAATCATATTTATCTGGTACAGTGTGATTTTCAGTTCATGAATACAACATGTATTGATCACATCAGGACTATTAACATTTCCATCTCACTAAAACTATGTGGCCAGATTTCAAGCCCCTCTACTCTCTTTATTCATAAAATATATAAATGGTTATTGTAAAATTCAGGTTTTCATGGGTTACATCTTTTATTTCTGCCTGCTTTGAGGTTTTTCTTTACTCCATCACAGGTGTGCACGCATTAGTGCTACTCATTCAGAACTGAATATGAAGTTAAGGGGTTTAGATATATCAAAGGCAGAGTTTTCTAAATTTTTATTACTCAAATTGATATTTAGTGTAGAAAATGTGAAAGTTGTAATACTCATAAGATCTCTCTGGGGCCACTGAAACTATTAACATCTTGTTAAGGCAAAAATGAGTGTATTTGGTTATCACGAGTTCAATGTCTTAAAAGCATTCTGTACTAAGGACTCCAATTCTTTGATTAGCTGCATGCTTAGAAATGAGTCCATCTTGGACTCTTCACTCCCTTCTCAAGAAACACACTTTTCCAGGAGGAGGAAGATGGCAACTGGCGGGAGGGCTGTGTGTAGAATCTCTCCCTGAAGCAGTGTACCAGCAGCGGGAGGAGTGCCTTTCTGTGAGGTGGGTGAATGGCAAAATTTTCCAAAACTCATTAGTAGCCAAGGAAGGAAAACTAGAGATACAGAGGCTTGGATACCTTAAGCAAAAAGAAAAACCAAATAGGGTTCAAGCAGCTCCGGATAAAAGGACCAACACCCAGTGGTTGCACTGCTGGATCGGCACAGAGAGAGGGAAGAACACATACAAATACAGGAAAGACAAATTAGCTTGGAGAACACTGGTATCCAAAGGGCTCCTGCTCCTCAGCTGAACCCAGGGACTGCATTAGTGCACATACCTTAGACTGCCTCCAAACTGGCAGTGGAGAGCCAGGGTGATTGCCCTTCTTGAGAAGGTAGGTGACCAATCAGCTGTTCCAAGACCCATGAACTTGGTCAGAGGCAGCCCCAGTTTCTGCACTATCTGGCTGCTGACTGTTCCAGGAGCCTAGTGTTCTGACTGCCACAGACCCTGTGAGTTTGGGGTGGCGACTTCTCCAGGAGTTTCATGTTCGGGGTGGGAGACTGCTTTCAGGGCCCTTGAGTTTGGAGAGGAGACTACTCCAAGTGATGGACATTCTGAGCTAGTGTCTTCCTTTCAGACCCGCTGACTCTGGGGCAGAGACTACCTCAGAAGCCACTTATTTAGGGTTGGTGAAGGCCTCAGGACCTGCAAGTTTGGGGTGGTATCTCTCCCAGGACAGCTGATTTCAGGGCAGCCACTCCCCCCAGGATCAGTGAGCTCTCCTCACAGCTGTCCAAAGATCCACAAGATTTCCAGTGGCTGCTGGGGCTCTAACTGAAGTGGGACAGGAGTCTGGGAAGGTGGACACAAAAGCACCTTGGGTATCAGCACAGGAAGGACAAAAGGCTGTATTCACAGAAAGCAGTGACAGTAAAGGACTGCACCCTCTCCACATGAGAAGAATACTGGGAGGATTCCTGGGAATCTAACTTCCAGCTGAGAAGAGCAAAACACAGTCCCTTAACCTGGAAAGGGTTCCACCCAGGAGTCCGATGTGATCATCTACCCCCACTGTATATTTTGATCTCCTCAGCGGAAATAGCCCATAATCCTCCAAACTTTCCATTAAGACATTTTTGGGTTTTTTTGTTTTTTTGCTTTGTTTTGCTGTGGTTTGATGCTGTTTTTTTGCGATCTTACAGATCAGTGCAATTTGTTTTTGTGCTGTATAGCCTCCCAGGAATGAACTTCTCTGGTACCCCCTTCTTCCCTTTATTCTGGCAACACTCAAACTTTATTCCACTCTCTCTCTCTCACCCTCCCCTAAAGTCATCATCTCAGTCTCTTCCTCTTTCTTTCTTTTTTTTTTTATCAGACTATCCTATATAATCTCCACTCTCTTGCTGCTCTTCTTCAAATTCACAAATTCCACTTTACCTTCCTATCACTTTTTCTTTTCTCTCAAGACTATTTTTCCTTACCTAGGGAGGTACTGGAAAACTGAAATTAATACCACATTTGATAATGGTAGTCTGCTTTTAAAGTGGCTATAGTCTGACAGTTCTCTTAGAAGATAGCTGCTATTCCTTCTACTCTTCTTAATTAACACTGTAACAGTTATAGAGGGAACAAAGTAACTAGCTCAGCTCTGTATGTTGTATGCATTGGCTGTACATATTAACTCTTTTATCTAATCTCATGAGGTATTGGAAAGTGCAAAGGTCAGGAATAAATCACAGGTTGGGGATCCAGCTGTTGAGCTGTACAATCCATATTGTACCCCAGCCTAAATAAGCAAAAAGACAAAAACCCCATAGCCATCAACAAAGTCCCATAGTGAAATAACTAGTGAGAGATATCAGACCGCATCCCCTGACACTGAAAATGAGGAAAAGGAGAAATAATTCTCCTGAATTCCACAACTTCCTTACCAAGGATTCCATGGATAGGGACCTAGATGAAAACTTAGAAAATAGTGACAATAGTCTGATTATTAAAAGGATTAAAGAATTAAATGAATATTTAAGGAAGGAAATAAGAAGCAATTACATAAGATGAAACACCATTTTAATGAAGTATTAGAGACACTGAAGAAGGATGTAGCAGAGTTCCTAGACTTGAAAAACACAGTCTTCCAAACTAAAAGCTCAATGGACGATATTAATATCAGAGTAAGCTCAGTAGAAAATAGAACTTCAGCTCTCAAAGAAAGAATATTGGACAATGAGAACAGGCTGAGTAACCTTGAAGGCATGGAGGAAACACAAGAAAAAAAAACTTACTAATAACAGAATTTCCAGAAGTATGGGATTAAATCAGAAGAAATAACCTGAGAGTAATTATGATTGGGGAAAACACTGAATAGCAAATGAATGGCATAAAATTTTTTCTTAATGAGATAATTAAAGAAAATTTCCCTCATATCAGAATAGAACCAGATATTAATATTCAAGAGGCCTATAGGACTCCAAATAGACCTAACCAAGTGAGAAATTCAGTGAGACACATCATAATCAAAATGAAAACTAGAAAATACAAGGAAAAATAATAAAAGCGGTAAGAGAAAAACACCAACTCACATTCAGAGGGAAACCAATAAGGATCAAAGTGACTTTTTCAAACCAGACCACCATAAAGGTGAAGAGAACATGGAACAAAATTTTTCAGATATTGAAAGTAAATGACTCAGTCTCCTTCTGCTCAAGGTATCCGTAAAGCCTTCTCCACCTGTGGCTCCCACCTCTCTGTGGTTTCACTGTTCTATGGGACAGTCATTGGTCTCTACTTATGTCCATCAGCTAACAATTATACTGTGAAGGATACTGTCATGGCTCTGATGTACACAGTGGTGACTCCCATGCTGAACCCCTTCATCTACAGTCTGAGGAACAGAGACATGAAGTGTGGCAAGCCACGGTGGAAGTTTAGGACGCCATTACAAGATGGCGCCAAGAGCCTTTCACTTTGTGATAAACAGGGCCTTGTTTGGTGCGCCTTGAGAGCTACCCAATGGGAAGGAGCCACGCGGCAGCATTGCATAGGGTGCTTTGGGGCTATTTAGGGAATAGCGGGGGCTGAGGGGGAAGAAGAAGACTGTACCAAGGGCCTGAATAAACTGCTGAAAGAAGATTCCCGTGTCGTGTCTTCCTT
>PVKS010023232.1:0-32634 GCA_004027875.1 Aplodontia rufa
GCATGCTGGGCAAGTGCCGTAACCACTGAGCCACCGCTCCAGCCCCAGCAAGGCTCTTCCTAATAGCCTGTCTGATGTCTTCTAAACCAAGTTTTCTCCCTCTGTTGAGAAAATGTGCTATCCTTGTCCTTGTTTGTGAGCTACACATACTATTTCTTCTAATCCCTTTGTATGATTCCTTCCCATCTCTGGGTAATTTCCTTACACATATGTGCTCTTCACTCGTCAACTAATCATTCAAGGGATACTCTCTATAGATCTCCATAGTTCTCTCTCTGCAATTCTTTTTCTGGAATGACTGCTAACTCTAGCTCCTTTAACTTCCCCAGATTCCTAGCTCCTTCCCCTCAACTCAATGCTGGGTTTCTTTTTCCAACACTGCAGCATAGAAACTTCTTCCAAACAATTTGCTAATCTTATCTCATTAGTTTTGTTCCTATCTGAAAGAGATCCTGTTCTTGATTGTCTAATAGTTGATGTCTTGAAAGCTATTGTTTTATAAATCTTTTTTTTTTAACTAGTTGTTTTAGTCAGAAAGATAAATCCAGTCCTACACATTTGTCCAGGGGGAAAAGTCCAAAGTGATTTTTTAAAGAACATAGGCCTTTATGTTTCTCATAAAACTTATCAATATTTTCTCATTGTTCTTGGGATAAAGTCTGTAATATTTAGTAAGGTCTTCAAAACTCACTGAACCTTATTCGTCTAATGTCACACTTCCTCAATTTCCGCAACTCAAGACTTCATTTCAGTTGCTCAAACTCAGTAGACACTTCTCCCTATCCTCCCCTAGGCTTTACCACATACCTTGTGCTCCCTCTTTCACATAGTTACTCATACCTATTGTTCAGAGTTTGGCCCCCTCCATAAGTTGCACTTATTAGTCAGTTTTTAGTTACTATATTGAAATGCCTGAAGCAGGCTAATTTTACAAAAAAAATTTATTTAGCTCACTATTTTAGAAGCTGAAAGTCCAAGATTTGGAAGTTCCATCAAAGGTATTTTAGCCTCTGATGAAGGCCCCATAGCTGTCTCACATCATAGCAGATTGCATCATGGTAGAAGTGTGTGCGGGAACAAGAACTCACATCACAAAACAGGAATCCAGAGAGAGTCTAAGATCCCACAGTCCTTTTAAGGGCACACCTCCAATTGACCTCTCACTAGGTCTTACTTCCTAAAGGTTCTACTTCCTAATATTGTCACACTAAATATCAGGTGCCCAACACATGAACACTTGGGAAACAAATCCAAACTATATCCAAATAATAAAATTATGTTTTCTATGATTGTCTACATTGGCTTAGACATGAACACTAACATTAAGAGAGGATCTGTATTCCATCAGGGTGTTGTATTAATTTCTGAGAGTCTAATAGCAATTTTCAATGACATAACATAGTACATACTCTTCAAAACAAACTAAAACATCATTTGAAAACTATCTTACTTATTAATACCATATAGTATTTCATTAAATTTGCTTGTAACATATTGAACAGGATCTGGTAGCATTAAACTGTGAAGGCTTCTTAGCAGTGAGTTAAACATTGCCATACACATGCACCTCATCTACAATTTGTTATGACTTGCAAATTCAATATGTTGATTAGGCATTCAGTATTATAAGAATTAGGTAATATAGAATCAATCCATTCCTAAAGAAACTTAAGATTTATTTAGTAAGGTAAGATTTACATACAGAAAACAAGGAATGGCTAATTTTTAAAAGTTAATAACCGACTGCATTTTCAATTGTACATTCTAAAGGTCCTGTGCTTCCAAGTCTGCAGGTGGGATGGTTTAGAATAGTTTGGGTAGCCACTCAGGTTCAAGGGTCCCTAGAGGTAACTTAGCAAGTAGGTTAGTTAATTTTCTGAATCAGATAGATGCAAAAGTTATGTACAAATAATTGCCCAAGGGGGAAAAAAACTGGAGATCAGGTGGGTGAAACTGAAGTATTGTCAGTTGTCAGAAGAAGAGCCAGAAGTCATGAGTTTGTCAACACAGGAATGCAATGATAAAAAGGAGCAAGATGACAACAAGTCTAGAGAATGTATCACTCTTTCTCATCAGGATCACCAGAGCTCCTTGCTATTACATGTGGATTATATGGTGAATATGTGAGGGATCTCAAGTTATAGGGAACTGGCTAGAGGAGTTCCCCAAGTCCCTACACTATTACCTGGGCTTACCCTCTCAAGGAAGGGAAGAGCTTCCCAGGGCTTGCCCTAGAAGTTATCAAATCTCTTTGGTAGGAGGTTCTACTTCAACTCTGTGCCTCAAAGGAGCCAAACCTGGCCATGGCCCCAGGTCTGTTCTGCTGTGTTCATTATGATTGCTGCATACGTTCCTCTTTGGTTCTAGATTTGCTTGTATACTTATTTATTGCATAGTCCATCTGGCTTTTGACTCTGGCTGCATCCTAATTTATAGTTCTGCTTCTGTTCTTTGTACTGGACTTTGATATTTGGCTATCTATTTTTGTTTCTTGGATTGCCAAAAAATAAAAACTATCAATGATCATTCCCACTTCAAACTATTTTCATTATTCTGAGCGACCCAACCCCCACAACTGGTCATGGACTACTGCTTGAACCAAAACCAGTGGACCTTACATTAGGAATTCACATCAGTGGTTATTCATATTGCTTTCCGCTGCTAATACAATTCTTACCAGATGAAGTGCCAGGACCAGCTACAATAATGGCAAAATCCAAGTCATTCCCTAGTAAAGTATTTCAACTGTGTCTCTGGCAGTTAGAGTGAGTTGCAAAGGCATTAGAGTGGAGTTCTAGTGCCATGTGCCCAAGGATCAGTTAAATTGGATTTGAGATGCATGGATGTGAAACCTGAAGGGAAGCCCCCACTTTATGGTTCAGGAAACTTGTTATTGCATAGAATAAGAAGTATTATTAGAACATATCTATTATGAGATGACCAACAGAGTCTACTTTCTGTATTATTTTCCTCAGTGCTCATGACTATCAAGACTATCAGCTTAACATTTTATTTATTTAATAGAAACTTACTGGGCATCTGCCATGTATATATTAAGTACTAGACTAGAACTTGGGGATGCAATGGTAAGTAAAAACAGGCATGTTCCCTACTATTATTGAGATTACAAGCTAAGGGGGTCAAAGATATTACACATTAATGGACACTGTATTCATACATTAAAATGAAAAATTTTAAATGGAAATTAATGCTACACTTAATATAATAATATGCTGATATAAATACAGTTAATGAAAAATTATACCTGTATTGAGTGCTATAAGGAAGAAGTACATGGTACTGTGAGAAAGTATAATTTTGCTTTCCTGAGAAATCATGGTACAGCTAAGATCTTTTTTTTTTTTTAAGAGAGAGGGACAGTGAGAGAGACAGAGAAAAAGATAATCAACTTCATTTAGTTTTTCACATGGCCTTCGTTGCTCCAATACTTAGTTGTATACGTGGTGCTGGGGTTTGAATTCGGGTCCTCATGCTCGCCAGGCAAGCACCAAAACTGCTGAGCCACCGCCCCAGCCCCTACAGCTAAGATCTTAAGAGAAAGTAGGATGAAGTATAAAGAAAGGTCGAAGTATAACTACTCCACATCCCAAAGGAATCGTGAGAGCTTCAAGGAGTTCAAAAAAGATTATTGCTACCATATGTCAAAGAGCTATGATAGGTGTATTGCCAGATGAGTCTAAGAAGCCAATAAGCACTAATCCTAGAGGACCTTTGTTAGGATTTCTGTCTTTATCCAAAGAAAGATAAAACATTATTGAAGTGTATTAAGCCAGAGAGGGCTCTAATTTGTGTTTTGAAAAAATCACACTAGTTGATTATGTGGAATAGATCAAAAGGATGTATAGAGACCAGTCAAAAGACTGATTTGGTAGACCCAGGAAATATATAATACTGGCTTAGACCACTGTGTTAGCAAAAGAGGTAGTTGAAGTAGTTGAATTCAAGATAAATTTTGAAATATGAGTATTAGGGCTTGCTGATGTAGTAGAAACGGAAGATAGCACTTTACTCAAATTTCTGATGCCCCACCTACCTGATCACTTAAGATGATCTCCTTTCCTGCTTTGCTTAGAACATAGGAGACATCCAACAAGAATGTCCTCATTTATCTGCCAAAATTAAGAGGGGTTTAGGTGAAGTGGTTTCTTCAGGGGACAGCCAGATTTCATTTAAAATAAAAGAGTAAAGGGAAGTCTCTGAGAAGTTTCCAAGGATATAAGGGAAATATCTGAATAAGTCTTGGTTACTGTGTTGAGCTCTTCACTAAAGTTTAGAAGATAGGAAGGGGATAGTCCATATCTGAAGGAAGGAAATGAAAGAGAATGATGATGGTGAGGTAGAAGTATGGATGGCCATACAATTTGTTATACAATGGAAGCATGGGTGAAAGGCATAGTTTATTTCTTTGAGAGAAGAATACGGTGGGAGGAAATGAGAATATTTGACCAGGGTGGTTATACATAAAAACTGGCAACCCACACATGGGAAAGAACTGAAGACTCATGTGCTACAGGGCCTGAGTGAAGTGGCTATGAAAACTGCAGAGGTCTATCAGGCAGTGTTCATAACTCCTTTGGGTTGTTTTGGGTCTCTTCCAGGAACTGACTTGTGACAAATGTAGCTATGTTCTAAGCATGAAGAAGAGCAATGGAAATGAATCCCATATTTTCTGTAAAAGATCATATAAAAGTTGTTAAAGGGGTTGGAGCTGTGGCTCAGTGATTACAGTGCTTGCTTTGTATGCCCAAGGACCCAGGTTCAAACCCTAGCACCACATACACAACAAAATGTCAGAAACCTGAACCCCAGATGAAAACATAAAGTTGATTCTCTCTTTTTCTCTCTCTCTCTACTTTTCTCTTTAAAAAATTGTTAAAGGTCAACTTCTCTCTTATAAGATGAGTAACTTAGTCATATTGTTTATTTATTATGTAGCCATGAAAGTTGTCTTTCTATATTTGGCTGATCATTCTTTTTAAAACTCATCTATGAAAGTGAGTAAGAGACAGGTGAATTCAAATGTGGAAGGATTTAATGGGTGTAATCTAGAAACACAGAAATAATTAATTGTACAATATGGTCTCACTCTATATATTTTCAGGGTATTTCTTAATTAGCAAGGCAGCAGAGACTGAAGAATATGATCCAGTATAAAGGATACTTTGCTCCCCATCTTGGCAAAAGCATTAAGAATTATGGGAAATCTTTATGAAGGCGAAGGACTAGGACAAACCATGGAAAAAGTTTCTTAAGCTCTGAGAGATCAAAGTATAATTTTTCCTAGAACTTGCTTTGGTTCTTGATGCAAATCCTTTAAGCAACACTAGGATCATAAAGTTTTATCAGAGAAAGAATTGCCAGACATCCTTTAGGGTTATATCCAGGGTCTTGAATGGAACTTAGTAACCAGCCAGGTCAATGTTCTGACATGAACATAACACATTTGTCAGGGCTTCATTTTGAGTGAAGCAATATTTTGATTCTTCAGGAATCCTTCCAGTCATTCTGTAACTCCCTCAAACACTGCTCATCCAAGTATTTGCTTCTCCATTTCACTCAATGAAGTTTTTCACTTCTACCTTTGATTTTAGGGCCATGTCAATCTTTGAATAAAGACTCTCAGGCATGAATAACCTTGCTAATCAATGAATTTTAGATTCCTCCTGTTTTGTATGCATGCTGCTGCACACATGATGTGAAATTTTACTCCCCAGAATATGACACACTATATACAAAATGTACTTAGTTCTCTTGACATTGTGCTTTCCTTGTGCTTACAGTGTTTACAGTGAACATGTTCATTCTCATATTGTGCAATTAATTATTGCTGAAGACAACTTTCTTAGAAATAAGTATATTGACCAAGTTTACCTTTACCTGAAGTACCCTTATGGCAGGGATTCCTTCAAATGGATGATGGAGATTTCTCTTTATCCTGAGGGGATGAGATTGATTGAATGGAATGATTAAAGTTGAGGTAAGAAACTCTTTCCATTCTTGAATCAGTATCATTTGTGGACCAATGATATCTCATTTGTCTAACTCCCCTGGAAAGGGTATCATTCAGGATTCTATCAGGACAATAGAGCCACTGTAAAAATTATCAGAATAAGAGATTTACTAAATGTGAAAGGATCAAGCAGTGGAAAAGAATAAAAGAATCAGTGATTCAGAAAAATCATCATCAACCATTATTCTCTAAATAACTACCTCACATATAAGACTACTTGCAGAGAAGAGCAAGAAACAAAGTACTTCAGATGCTGAGGGGGAACTTGCAGGGAGATCAACGGAAATCTCTGCAGGTTATTGTCTTCATGTAGCTACTGTCTATGTGGGTCCACAACTGAGTACCTGGTGGATGGTCTGGAGTCACTTTTATCCAGCAAGCAGGGCCACTGACTGGGAAGATGAACTGAATGCAGGGGAGGAATGTGAGGACATTCTGCTAACATTCTGTGCTGTTTCCCATTATGTCAGACTACAGTGACTTTTGACATTAGTGACTTCACTTTTTTTTTTTTTTTAGCAGTGGGGATTAAAATCAGGTTGATTTACCACTGAACTACATCTCCAGTCTGTTTTATTTTTGCTATTTTGAGACAGGGTCTCACTAAGTTGCTAAGGCTGACCTTGAACTTGTAATGATCCTTCTGCTTCAGATTCCCAAGTCGCTGGGATTATAGGTATGTGCCGCCATGCCTGGTTTCTATTTCACTTTTGTCTTCCAAATTTTGTGCAGTTCCTCTTTTAGCCAACTCCAACTTAATACCATAGAAGAAAGGGAATTATGAGAAATGTCATTTTCAACATTATCTAAATTTTTGCAACACAATCCAGCACAGACATTTAAATTCAAAGTTCTCAAAGATACATTTATTGGTATTTCCTAAGATGTGAAGATACTGTATTAGTACTAAGGCTATACACACAGGCAATCATATAAGTTTTTGATGTAACTAGATCATGAAAAATCAAAAGACCACCTGAATATTACAAATATATGAATTGTCCCAAGTGGGTCTGGAAGAACAGTTCTCTAATAAATGTTCTCTTGAATGTGGATTAGATTTTGTGCTTCTTCTGGGTTTGTCTAAGGCCTTGGGGATGAATGGTCCCATACCACCACAGCTTTTCTATTGCAATTGTCCTTGATAGAACTTGAGTTTCTCATTCTTCTCTTAAACAGTACCAGGGCCCCTACAAAGAAGTAAAGTGGGTTAAGAGATTGATACAGATATATCATCTATGTTATTTCAAAGGCATAATAAACTTCTAAGAATAGGGTACATTCCTTATTTCCCCTAAAGTTTGGATAACAGATGCAAAAGAGATCATGTAGTCAATGGTTGATTTACAGTTAATATCTGCTTTCCATTTGAAGAACACCATTTATCAGGCCAAATATACTTTATAGGAGCCTAAAAAAATGGAACTATCAGGTAAAGTGGTTATTTTATGGCCCAATGGGATGCTGGGCTCAAGTGAAGTTTGGATTTAAGTGCTCCAGGAACTGTGTAGCTCTAGTTAGTTGATGATTATAACTCTTTTAACAGCAACTGTCCAACATATATGTCTATATATGTTCCCTTAAAATGTTCTAACTAGTTTGATCTTCTCCTTTTTCTTCTCCTACTTTTCCTCTTCTTCATCTACTTCAATTTCCAGTTCCTCTTCTTTTACCATCTCCTTTCTACTTGTCTATCTACACTGAAAGTTCATCCTTATTCTTCGGAGAATGTCAGTCCTCCTAGGAGGTATGAATAAATGGCTATATATAACATCTGATGAGGATTTTGAAGAGTTTGGTTAGATTTCTTGGGTGAGCAATCAAAGCTGCCTCAAACCAGTATGGGGGACATTGTGATAATCACCTGGATTTCTCTTTAGTAAAGAACTGTAGCCTTAACTACTAAAGGGTTTATCACCAGATCACATCGAGCTGTCAGCACTTTCAGGGATTGCTCATTTTCAGATATCCACATGAGAAGTAAAACACTCAATAGTTGATTGATGTGAGGTATAAAAGCCTTACCATCGTAAAGGCTATTATTCTAGGTCCAAAGCTCTCATTAGGTTTGGTCAGGAGGTTGCCTAACTTCTGTGCCTACTTTTACATTCTTTGTCTCCTTTAGATGTCAGTCAGTCGCATGCATATTACTTAGTCCCAGGACGCACTGAACTCAACCTTGGTCTGCTTTCTGAAAATCTCACTTGCAACACCTTTATAGTTGTGAGAATCTTTCCTAGAGCTGTGCTTGGAAAGACAGGTGACTAATCTTCCTCTTTACCTTCTTCTCCTCAGGCACTAACCTGTGCTTAGGTTATGAATTAAAGGCACATTGTCAGATTTTTGAAACAGTGCTATTTTAGTATAAAAGGAAGAAATGAGAGCTCAAGCAGTGAAGAAAGTTTTTACAAAAGTTATGGTATTTATCTTGTCTTTGAAGAATGGCAGAGCAGTCATGACTGTAGGACACAAAATACTCCTGTTCTTTCTTTTAACCTCCAATGCAGACTCCACTCTGAAGTTATGTATTATCAAACCTAAATGTGGTCATATTGCCTTTTTTCTTAAGATCCCCGCATTCCTCTTTATGATGCTTGGTGAGAAGTTGAAAATTCCTTAAAGAGTGAGTTCTATAAGGAATCATGAATTGGGCAAGAGACACCCCTACTGACTGTGCAAGGGGAGAATAGTATCTCTCAGTTGCCTGTGAAAGGGAGAATCGGGAGTCTTTCTGGAACAGATGACCCAGCAGGAGTGAGTCAGCACTTCAGAACAGGCTACTCTGTAATTGCACCAGGAGCCAGCTACAGTTCAGAGGCTGAACCTGGAAGAGGAGGCATGGGACAGGCTCAGACCTCACTTAGCACAGGGGGGTTTGGGTTTGTGGAATACAGGGGAGCCTCGCTAACCCTGTACGCTGCCACACCCCATCCGGAAGGCTCATGAGGTAAGCTAAGGAGGGGCAGGGGCAGGAGCAATAAAACACCTCAGTCCCAGCTCAAAAAAGCATGGAGGGACCAGGAGTGCAACCAGCAGAGGGAGCATTGAAAGCATCTCAAACCCCTGTGCACAAAAGCCATAAGACTCATGAGTTTCAGATTGTGTGGGAGGCTGGCATAGACCAGATCTTTGCAAATTCCTTAATCTATTCTCTTCACGGAAATCTCTACCCTGAAAAACCAGGATTCTCAGGACATCCAGTCCTCTGGATTGCATAATTTCAGACTGAGAGACCCTGCTAACAAAACTCAGGTGGATAGTTAACACCTGCTCCCAATGTATAAAAGACAGACAATCTCAGTGATCATACTTCCAAGTTTTCATTAAGAAAAAAAATATTTTTTCCTTTCTGGTTTTTGACAAATTCTTAATGGCCAACTGGATAAGTTTTCATGGACACATAAAAATACTAGCTGTTTTTGTTTTGTTTTCTTTGTTTATTTTTCTTCTCTTTTCTTTTCATTTCTGTTCTGTTCTTTTTTTCTCCAGCAAATCTTTCACCTCCTCTATTTTATCTCTGTTCACACTCAGAAAATATAACCTCCTCTCTAACTTCCTCTTACTTTCCCCTCTCTCCCTAGCTTCTAATTAGTCTATACCATTTGACCCTCCATTGTTAGTGCTGTGTAACCATTATCGCTGTGAATGCCAAATTCATTAATTATTGTATGCTTTGAAGCCTGACATAAGTGATAGTTAAATACTATTGTCGCCAAAAGTAGTGACTGACACTAACATTTGTTTCACAGGTGAAATTTAACTTTGGGATATAGTCAGTACAAAATAACCAATTTAATATTGTTTATTGTATGCATTGATCATTCATATTAATGATCTCCTACTAGCCCATGCGGAGCTGAAAAATTTTAAGGGACATAAACAGAGCACAAGTTAGTGATTGGACTTTTGAAATCAACATTACTGACATTGTCTCAACTCAAGAAAGGGATGCAACAAAAGCCCCAATGCAACAACAGAGACCAAAAGAGAAACAGCCAGATAGAGATCTCAGGCCAAGAATCCACTTCAATTTAAGGAGTGTGAAGAAGCCTGAGCTAACCTCCACCCCATACCAATGCATGCCTAGGACTCTGGTCCTACTACAACAGGCACACCAGACACCTCCAAGGACCTCATGCTCAGACACCACCTAACTGTCACACACACCTGCTAGGTCCAGATATATCAGGTTCATCCCATCACCAAGGATCTCAGATTCCAGCAAAGCACATAGGTCAGTCCATTCTGGCTTGCCCCACACCTCTGGGTCATTTTGCCCTTCTTCCAAAAGCACTTTATAGATTCAATGCAATCCCCATCAAGATACCAATGTCAGTCTTTACAGATATAGAAAAAGCAATCTCAAATTCATTTGGAACAATAAGAAGCCCAGAATAGGCAAAACATTATCAAGCAAGAAAGACAAAACAGGTGGTTTTGCAATACCAGATCTAAAACTATACTATAGAACTGTAGTAACAAAAACAGCATAGTACTGGTATCAAAATAGGAATGAAGAGCAAAGGAATAGAATAGATGACTGGAAACAAACCCAGAAATCTTTAAACATCTGATCTTTGACAAAGGGGGTCAAAATATAACATGGAAGAAAGACAGCCTATTCAACAAATGGTACTGGACAAACTAAACAGCCACTTGCAGAAAGTTGAAATAAGATCCTTATCGCACACCTTGCACAAAATCAAATCAAAATGGATCAAGGAACTAGGAATTAAACCAGTTACGATGCAAATCCTGGAAGAAAAGTTAGGACCCACACTCCAGCATTTGGGAGTAGGCAAAGACTTTCTCAACATGTCTCCTAAAGTGAAAGAATTAAAGTAAAAAATCAATGAGTGGAATGCCATAAAGCTAAAAAGCTTTTGCACAGCTAAGGAAATGATCAAAATTATAAAAGTATATGTATACATAGTCAATTATATTTGTTAGGGGCATAATATAGAATAATCAAGAGACTGGGGTATGGGCATTGTGGGGGTAACTATGGTTTCTGATCAAATGCATAGCATATTGTTATATTATATGCATTTATTATTGTAAAACTATACAACTCAATAAAAAATTAAAAAAGAGATAGAAAAATGCTGTATAGTTTATGTTTTCACATATATGCTGTAAAATTTACATAAGTTCTATTCTCATTCTTTCTTGTTCTCCCCTTTTCCTTTCCTCCCTCCATTTTCTATCTCTATCTATCTATTTAGTTTGATAGATGATGTAAGTACCAGTGAGAAATTAGCATCTTTTTATGGTGGGGGGTACTGGAGATTGAACCCAGGGGTGCTTTACTACTAACTTATGTCCTCAGTCCTTTTAATTTCCTATTCTGAGATAAGGTCTTGCTAAGTTGTTTTGTTTTAGGGCCTTGCTAAGTTGCTTAGGCTGAGCTTGAACTTGTGATCCTCCTGCCTCAGCCTCCTGAGTTGCTGGGATGACAGAAATGCACCACCATGCCCAGCAGAGAATTTATCATATTTTTAAGAATATCATTTTTAGTATATTTCAGTCTGTCTAATTATTAGTTTAGGGATACTCTTAGACTACTAAGATACAATGGACATGCAAAAGAGTTTAAGTGACCACAAATGTGATATATAACATGAAATTATATAACATGATATGATATATATTCAGAAAAAGAAATACAGCAAGACCTCAGTCTAAAAAAATCACTTTGGGCAGGGAGGTTCCTGTGGACAGTATTTTGGAAAGAGAACCGGTGACTCTCTAGAACAACTGAAATGGAATCCTGTGCCCCTTCAATTGGGAGAGACAAGCTATACATATCAAAACAAAATGAATAGAGAAAACAGAATATGAATCTTAATCAAATTATACAAAGAAAGGAATTTTGATTTTAAGAATGGGTTTACAATTGAGCTGGTTCTTGAGAGGGCAGCTCAATGTAGGATAGTACAAGGCAGTGGGGGCTGATTCATTATCAAGGATGACTAATAAATTTTCTAAATACTGGAACCGAGTGAGTTAGCCATAATACATAATCATTTACTTTAACATATGACAAGTCAAGTATTTAACAACATATTCAAATCAGGGGAAGTGATTTAAGAATATTTTATCAAAAAGTAAATAATATATATTAAGTGGTTTATATACAATTTATAGAGTTATAAAATATAAATAGCATATTTGAATATTTAAATTAAAGAAATTAATTGGGAAAACATTAGCCTCGACACTGACAGAAAGAATATACTGGGGCTGCAGTGGTGGCTCAGCGGTTGCAGGGCTTGCCTGGCATTCACAAGGACACAGGTTCCAACTCCAGCACAGCATGCACAGTGGGGTGTGGGAGCAATGAGGGCCACATGGAGAACTGGGTAAAAATTGATTCTCTCTCTCACTGTACCTTTTCTCTTTAAAAAAAAAATTCCATAAGAGTTCATACAGATAAGAATAATATTGCTTGCAAAAAAAAATTAACAGTATAATTTGATCCATTTAACAAAAAGTTAATAAAATATGGAAAAATGTTTAGTTTCATATCATCTTTAACATATTTTAGTCTGTCTAATTATTAGTTTAGGCATATCCTTAGAATATTGAGATGTAAATAAACATGCAAAAGAATTTAAGTGACCCAAAATGCAGTATATAATATAATATTATAACTGTTAAAATATGACTTGAAGGAACATTGTTTTATTTCTATTGCTATCAAAAATTTTTCAAAAAAAATATAATTAATGGTGAGATCATATTAAAATTGTTATATTTGCTAGTATTAGTATAATTTCTCAAATTGTTTCTGAAGTTATTAAGCAATAAACATAAAAGGGTATACAGTATCTTTTCCCTTTGATTTTATAATACTTATAGGAATTGATTCTCATGAAAAATACCAAAGAAGAAAATATAATATACATTATAATTTTATAGGGTGGGGAAAGGATAAATACAAATGGTTGACGATTAGAGAATTGCTTAAATAAACTATGGTGCAAGAACTCAGTGAAATACTATGCTGCTAGGGTCTTATCTGAAGGCTTGACTGAGAGAGTATCTGCTTTTGACCATCTCATGTGATTGTTGTCAGGATTCAATTCCTCAGGCTGTTGAATGGAGGACCTCAGTTCCTCACAGGCTGTTGGCTAGAGTTCTCCCTCAGTTTCCTGCCACAAGGGACAGTTTACAATGTAAATTCCATCACAGCAAGTCAGCAAGAAAGGTCAAGAAAGAATGCACAAGTTGGAAGTACAGCCTTTATCTAACCTAACTTCGGAAATGACCTCCATCGCTTTTGCTGTACTGTATCAATTAGAAGTGAGTCCCTAGGTGCAATTCACACACAAGGGGAAAGGATTATATAAAGGTGTGAATATCAAGAGATGAATAACTGGAGCCCATCTTAAACGCTGCCTACAATAAATACCTATTCACCCAGAATTTTCTGCAACTTAGAATTAGCACATTTTATTTAACCAAATTTTTAATAAAACCTTGAAGAAGGGTGTTCATGACAATCTTGAGACATGTTCCCCTACATTGACTCCAGTACACAAATTAGTACTATGATTATTGATGCTTGCTTAACTAAATTGTCAATTATGATGTCATCTAACATTATATCATCAGATCCTTGCATCTCAGGAGATATCTTTTTCAAACATATTTAAAAAATCATGCTATTTCTGTTTCATTGGACAGGTGAAATCAAGTTATACCAAGCCACAAGGACCGTCTCAAAGAATAAAGTAAGTTATAGTAGTACTACTGCTTAAAGGATGTCATAAATAGAGAAGATGAATTCCCTTTGCGTGTCTTTTTTTAACCAACTGGTAAAGCTCCCTTCTCTTTTCTTCTCTCAGAGAAAGATTTATGTTTTCTTATAGAATAGCTAAGAGACCAAATCAGGCATTAATCGGATTTTATAAATATTGTGACAGTAAAATATTGCACTCATAGTTTGATTCAGGAATCTTTCAAAGTTAGAGAATACCAGTCATTAATAGCTGCTATCTCAATAGCAACTGTGTGCTGATACAAAGCAACTAATCATTCAAGAAAAACCAAAATACTCCAGCCAGAACCGCCAATACCTGCTACCCTCTTAAGTGTTGAATCGCTCAAACTTCAATCTCAGTGACAGCCCAAATATTTTTCAACTGTTTTTTTTGCAACTCTTTCTTTTTAAGTTGTATAATTATATTTACTCATTAGGTGTATATGATGAGTCCAAGTACTGTCCTAAACAACTTTATATGGACCTTTTCATTAATAAATCTTAATAACTCTGGGATGTAGCTACTATTATTTGGTGCATTTTACAGAGAGACTACACACTTTTTGGCCCATTCAGGTAATAAGTAATAAAAAAAACTTCAAATCCCTAAATCCAAGATGTTGTCTCTTAAAACAGAGCCAGAAGTGTAATATTTGTATATTTGCTAAGGAAACCTTTTTCTAGGAAACATGTTGGAATGATTCACTTAATTAATATATTTTTAAAATAGGAAGCCACTAGATGGCAACATTTTCAAGTTTTTATCATTTATGGCCCAAAAGTAACTTCATTATTGTTGTTTTGTTAAATGAGTAATTTATTATTTACCTTTCATTGGCTAAATTATAATTGCTTCATTTGCAGGAAACTTTTCCAGTGGTGTTAACATAACCATAGCAACTTCAAGTGGAACAAAAACTGGAGTATCAAGTGCTGTTTCTGTTACTCTGTGTTTGACTTTAGTGTGAGATTGAAGATAAGTTTCTGTGAAACTTAAATTTTTTTCCTGGAGGTTTTCCTTCGTGCCACAGTTTTGTCACAAAGTAATGTTTATTTAGTATCAAGTATAGCAAACACTTTTAACAGTACTTTCCAGAAATATGTTATAACAAGCTTTCGTGACTTTACAGATTAAATTCCTACCGCCTGGAATTCACCTCTCCTTCCTCACGTCGTGTGTGCTCATGCATTTTATGAAGCCTAACTTACACGTCTATCTTTTCCCTCTGTGACATCTCTCCCACTAATGCAGGCAGTTAGATTCTTCTAACTGCACCATCTCAGCCCCACATACATGATCTGTTTGAGCATTTGATACAGTATATACATCCTAATGAGATATATATATATATGAACTTAAATATATATATATATACCTTTTAAATTCATATATGTAGTATTCTCCCTGTCCTACCCATCTTTGTCTACAGTACTTAGCATTATGTCCGACACAGTAGTTTCTCAATACATGAATAAAAAACTATATTATACTATCATTTTACAACTTATCTAATCCTCTCTCAAAGACATTTGAATTCTTTTCACATTTACTATCATATACAATACTTTTAAAAATCCTTATTTCTGTCTTGTGCATGTGAGAGTTTCTTTAGAAATTCTAGAGGTAGAATTTGTGAATCATAGAGCACATATGGCATGCAGTCTTATTCATGGATGACATTTTTCACTTTGGCTGCTCATCAACTAATTTGCCTTCCTGTTTTGGGAACTCCCAATTGGTATTGGTATAGTGGGAGGTAGCTTGCTTGTTTCCCACTACAAGCACTGAAAATGTCAAAATACTTGTTTTGTAAGCTTCCTTTGCACTTAGGATGTGAGCACTTGAATCTTGGCTCAGAACTTAGAATTGGGAGCCAATGCAGAAGGGAGGAACTGTGGGCAGCTGTGTAGATTGTTGCAGTAGGATTGTAGCAAAGTGGTTCCGTGCTACAGAGTCAGCACTGTTTAGGGCAGATTATTGTTTGGTGAAGGCTACAGTGGGATTCTCCTTAACACCTCCTGTAGTGTGATTTTTGTGCATTGTTTTTCATGCAAAGCCCTATCCCTAATTGGCTAGGCCTCTGATTGATGCTATGAGCTACCTGAAAAAAAAATTTTTTTTAAGAGAGTGAAAGAGTAAGAAAGAGACACAGAGAGAGCAAAGAGAGAATCAATTTTTTTTTTTTTAAATATGGCTTTTGTTTCTCCCACACTTAGTTGCGTATGTGGTGCTAGGGTTCAAACCTGGGTCCTTGAGCAATCGCTCCAACCACTGAGCCACACTCCAGTTCTACCTGAAAATCCTTTAAAAATAATTTTCTCTTCTTTCTTTTTAAGAGAGGGAGAGAGCGAATCACTTTTAGTTTTTCAGGTGGCTTTGGTTACTCTGACACCTTGTTGTGTATGTGATGGTGGAGTTCAAAACCGTGTCCTCACACATGCCAGGCAAGCACCACAACCTTTGAGCCACTGCTTCAGTCCCCTAAAAATAATTTTCTATTCTGTGCAAATCAGTTGTTCTTGGTTATTTTTTGATTCTAACTAAAAATGATGACTGATATAATTTGGTATCAGGAGTAAGTAGGCGGTGTTGTTTCTAAACATGCTGAGAAGTTAAAAAAAAAAAAAAAAGAGCCCAGGAATATTTTATTGACTCAGAAAACACTGACTCCTTCTCTGCACAGAGATTCTTTTGCCTCCAAAAGGGCTTATCTTCATCTGACAGTGAAATTGTTCTTACTTTCCTTGAAGATGCTGTTATGATCTTGCCTAAGGAAATCTTTCGGCCAGAAGAAACCAATTATTTTCTTGCACCACTCTTAACATTAATTATCTCTAAATCAATAATGAAAGCCAGATCTCTGTGTGAATTTGTGGTGGAAGTGGGACCCAGGATGATAAAACTCATACTTTACAAAAATTTAAATTGTTTTTTTTAGTTCATTGAAGGACTTGACTAATTTACAGATGTAAATCCAATCAATACATATACAATCTGAGCACTTTAGATCAATAAAGAAAGAATATAATTTAAGATGTAACTGAATTTATCAATATAAACAAACATCATAAATTTGATATTTAATGCAGCAGGTTAAATATCTGGGAAGTGTTTTGTTTTCTTGTTTACTTAATTGAAGCCAGACAATAGCTCATATGAACAGAAATTGAACTAGAATAAAAAAAGAGAAAATAGTTAAAAGACTAATGAGGTAGAAATATTGGGTTAATTTGTTACCTGCATCCTGCTTTTTCCACTTTTTATTATACCCCTCAAGATTGCCCAGAAGATGCATCTTTACCAAGTCCTTTAGAAATATTCTGGAGAGGAAAATGCTAACTTCTTGAGGATCCTTTGATTTCAGTGGGAATGAGAAAACCCCCAACTTGACAGTAGGTGAAGAAAGCCACTTAATTAATAAAGATGACTTGACGTTATTTCTGTAATGGTGGACAATGCATTTCTAAGCATGAGACTAGAAACTATCTGATTTAACCATGAAGAACCACTTATTATCAATAAAAATAATAAAAAACTCCCAGAAGTATTCCATCATCAAATGGGAATAGTATACTAAGTGGAGCTAAACCTGAAAATGTCCAGAGGCACAAGTAAGTCACATGTGTAGATGATTCACATTCTAAAAATGTTATTCTTCCACACTGTCATTTTTCTTTAAATCTCCTTTATGGTCTCATGGTGAATTCCTTATGGCCTAAATATTTGACCCTGTTTAACAGATTAGTCCACCTGATTTACTGGTACCTGGTGGAAGTGGATTGCTCCTGTTTTAAAAACCCACTCAAGGTTTGTCAGTAATAATCATAAAAAATTAATTCCTCCTAATGGGTAGAATTTTGAGTATTTCAGATAATTTTCTGTTTTTTAGGGAAGATGTATGTAACTGAGTCAAGACTCTACTCATTCATGGTTATTGATTAATAGATTTAGAGGATTTGATAGGTCAAATACATTGATGAACCTCTTCTAATTGACCCAGAATATGAAAAATATTATCTCAATTGAAAGTTTGCCAATGTCCTTACTATACAGGAGGTTCTTAATAATTAGGCAAGATGATAATCACTGGACCTGTCAGCCAGCCTCTTTGCAATAACTATATCATTGCTTTCTCGGTAGCCTCATAAATAAAATGACATTGCCTTAAGGAATTGATTTAATAGTTTTCAATTGATCCCTTACCACCTGCATTATAGTTTGTCAGAATGTTCTATTTAGGACTTTTATAAACAGGGCTAGGTAAGAAAACACTGTCTTGGGAGAACAGAATGTTATCCTGTATGATGCATTATGTGGTCTGAACCAGAAGTGAGGATGTGGGGCTGTTTTTTCTGATAGCCAGAGTGCATAATGATCATTGGTGGTACTGATTGCACCAATTGTCCTAATTATCAAGTTTTTACATCTTGTTTTCAGAACTTTTTTTTACTGGTTTAGAGGTATTAATATCTAAAAGATATTATTACCTAAAAGATAACTATCTAAAGGATATCAATATCTGAAAGATATTACCTGCTTCTATCAGAGGACACAGTATCAATTGTATTGAAAGTGGGCACTGCCAACTAGATATTTTGGACAATTCATGCTAGTGGAAAAACAAAGCAGAAAGGGAATTCAGGTGCTGGCAGAGGTGATTGATTCTATTTATAAAGAGTGGTAAGCTTGTTGCTACACAACAAGGGCAAAGAAGAACATGGACAAAGCTCTTCATTTTTTCAGTATTTTTTATTCTAATTTAGTTTTTCCTTTCTGATTTTATTGTCTGAGAGCTCCAGCATATCGTTGGGAAATCTGAGGTTATAGTGAGTATCTGTGTATTATGGTTCTGAAGAAAATGTTTCTAGAATTTTATCATTAAGTGTTATGTTTGTGGAAGTTTTTTTTAAAAGACATTTAGTTAAGCACATTTTCCTCTGTTCATTATTTGCTATTTTTTAAAAATCATACATGTGTGCTGAATTTTTTCTAATGCATTTTTATCAATTAAAATAATCATTCCCTTAATTTATTAATCTGGTGAATCACATAAATTGATTTTCTGTGATTGAGTCATTTTGAGGTTCCTGAAATAAAACCAACTTGATCATTTTTACATACTTTCTTCAGTGCTAGAATTGATTTATCAATATTTTATACATTTTAAAATCTATAGTCATAAATGATATTTATATATAATTTTCCATTTTTATATCGTGCTTTTCCAGTATTAGTTACAAGGTAAATTGGGGTAGTACTGTATATTAGTCAGAGTTCCATTTAAGACAGCATATTCTATATTGGATACAAATATATTTATTTTGTAGGAGTTTTTTTTTAATTTTGAGGTGCTGAGGATTGAGCCTAGGGCCTTCTACATCCTAAGGATGACTCTGCAACTGAGATACATCCCCAACCCTTCTGTGGAATGTTAAATGGCTCACTTAGAAATATGTTTCAAGTGCTGAAAAAAGAGATTTTTATTTGAATTTCAGGAACTGACTAATCTATATTGCAGAACTGGGTCATTAGGAAGATGCTGCTGGTGCTATAATCAAACATTTGAAAATTTGTGAAGCTATTACCTCTGCCATATCAGGAAGCCCCTGAATTAGAAAGTTCCCTAACAAATCAGGACAAAGAAACTTCTCTTTTTGGCAGTTCCAGAATTCCATAACCTCTGCTATTCAAGAAGCTATTCATAGTCAGGATACGTTGCTCAGCTATCGGCTCAGGAACCACAGTTAATTTTGCTGCAATCCACTATAGCAAAGTGGTTGTTATGTCTCCTGCCTCCATCTCTTGACACATTTCAGAATTAAAGTTTCATATGAATAAAGCTGGATAGCAAAGCCCAAATCACCTGTGGTATCAGAGCAAGAGATATTATGGGAAATTCAGTTTTATATGGCTCTAAGGAGACAGAACAGGTATTGTATGAGCTAATCCTCTCTCATTTTCTATTATCAGAAACAACTTGTAGAAGACAAGAATTATCTGTTATTGAAGGTTTCTATGCCTACAAATTTTTGTCAGAGACATCTTTTAAATGTACCAGTTGAATTTATTTTAGGTGTGAGAAAAGGAGTAAGAGAAGTCGTATTTGTATTAACTGTATCTCCTTTGGGAGAGGTAGTGGGTAGTAAAGGGACATGGTATAAGAGAAGCTTTTCTCTCTCTCTCTCTCTCTCTCTCTCTCTACATTTGGAGTATTTGAGTTTAGAACCATATGAATACGCTGTTAAAATTTGAAGAAAAAAAAACCCAACATAATAAGTATTGGCAAAAACTTAAAACATTATTTTATGATTTTAAGAATTTGTTCCTTGTGTTTAGTCTTTTACCTTTCATTCCCAATACTACTTATTTTTCTATCTTTATTTAATCTTTTTTTCCAATTGCTAACACCTTTGTCATTTTATCAGTCATTTCAAACAATTTTCAGAATTTCTGTTGTTTCCTTTGGTTCTTTTTTTCCTATTTCTTCAGTTTCTAGGTGTAGCTTTATTATTTCCTTCCTGATACTTAGTTTTCTCTCCCTCTTCTCTAATTTATGTGCTTACTTAATAAATTTAGTTCTCCCTCACCTTAAGTGCAAACTCCCTTTAAGAGCAGTTACAGCTCTAAATTTCCCCTTGGATGCACTCTGGGACATCTTATAGGTTTTAGGATATAACACTTTACTTTTTTGCTTTTGAAACTATCAAGGCAAATTTTATTATTCATTTTAAGAAATTTAAAAAAATTCTGTTCCTTGTGTAAGTTAATCTTTTAGATGCAATAAATTTTATATATTATGGTATCTTCTTTCCATGCACTATGTTACAAAATGAAAGAATAGATACATTAATCTCATGTGTAAATTAACAAAAAATGAAAATCTCCTCATTTTGATACCTCAGTTAAATTCCTTGGAAGCATTTTCAGCTTAAACAATGATACAAAACAAACACCCTTTATATAACCTAAATTAACATTGCTGTTACGTCTTCAGATATCTTAGACTACAGATTCTTTCTAGGTCAAAGATGTGAAGGCTCAGAGTTTTGTCTTGGTCCAAGATTACATTTTTTGTAGTCTTTCCCCTTAAGATTGTTCAAGCTTTCTTCTCTTTATCTATTCATCTTATTAAAACTAGGAAAAGCCTGGGAATGTATTTTTCCTATTTATTTGTCATCTGATTATGTTTAATCTTAAGTAATTTGAATTTCTTTTTTATTGAGACATACTATTTGTACATCTTTTTTTTTTTTTTATAAAGAGAGAGGGACAGTGAGAGAGACAGAGAAAGAGAGAAACAACTTTATTTAGTTTTTCACATGGCCTTAGTTGCTCCAACACTCAGTTGTGTACGTGGTGCTGGGGTTTGAACCCGGGTCCTCGTGCTTGCCAGGCAAGCACCGAAACCACCGAGGCACCGCTCCAGCCCCCTATTTGTACATCTTAAGGCATGGATGGATATATTATGATAATTCAATACATGTGTGCAATGTGTAATAATCAAGTTAGGGTAATAAGTATTTCCATCTCTTCAAACATTAATCATTTGTATGTGTTGGGAATTTTGTACTATTCTTTTCTAGTCATTTTGAGCTATATCATAGATTGTTAACCTATAATTACTATAGTGTGCTAAGGAAGAACCAGAGGTAATTCCTCCTCTCAGATGGTATGTTGGTGCCTCTACTGAAATTCTTTCTGCTCCCTCCCCACTGCCCTTCTCAGTCTCTAGTGACCACTATTCCATTCTATTTTTGTAAGACTGACTTACCTGTTTCTACCAATGAGTGTAAATATGTGATGTTTGTCTTTCTGGATTATTTCACTTAACATTCTGACTTCCAGTTCCATCCATATTGCTGTAAATAACAAAATTTTATTTTTAGTGACTGAATAATATTCTATTTGATATACATGCCAAATATATATATATATATATACACACACCACATTTTCCTTATCCATTCATCCACTGTAGAGTAGCTGGATTTTTTCCATATTGCTAATTTGCATTTTGATGATCATCTGCATTTAAATCCTACTATTTGTGGGTTTAAAACATATCTACAAGAGGAAAGAATATATTAAGAGGATAGTTATTGAGACCTCCAAAGTTTCATGAAGCATTCAAAACTAACATCTCTGAAAGAAATCTGAAGTTTGCCTCTCACAGTGGGAAAAAGAATAAATTGATTTGTCTCTCTTTTTTCTCCCTGAAAATGTTCCTTTGAGGAGACAGCCTTATTCCAAGATCTTCTAAGGATGTCACATGCCATTTGGCACCCTTGCTTGGATCTATCTTAGGAGTACCTATTAGAATGCCACCCCCTGCTACATGCCCATTACTACTTTTCTTCCTAATCATCAGTGGGACTCCTCTTTAATCAATCCTTGGCAGTATCTTCTCATACAGATATTTATTTTATTATTAATTTTTTCCTTGCAGATTTCCCTTTAGGATAATTCAATAGACACATGTTGATAATTTACTATATGCAAAACATTGTGACAAACACTAATTCTTAGTTTGTGGTAAAACTTTTCTAATGTTCAGGGATGTTTGTAAATAATTTCTAATTTTAGATTGACATTCCTGACCAAAGTGCACTGCCACATTGCTTAAAAATTGATATGAAATAAAAAACCCTTTAAATAATCAAAGGTATAATTGTGGTCATGTCACAAAATAACTTAGTTTCCTACTTTTTTGGTTACTGAGATTGCCTTGCTAATTTTTTCCTCTATTGTATTTTTTAACTCCTTGAGAAGTCTACATTTTAGTGTTTAACATAGTAGCTAGAAGACAAGACTGTTGCCCCTCACAGCATCCCAGGGCGGGCAGTGGGCAAAACGACCCGGACAACTGGGCCGTTTCACAGGAGCCAAAACAGGACAGGTCAGGGAGGCGGGAACAAGGGGGCTAAGGCCGGCGGTCGGAACTTGGAACCAGAATGAGGGACCTTCCTTCCCTTTTCATGGGTCCCTTTCCTTCCGGCCAGGGGAGAACAAACTCAGTCTCACTCGTGGGTGGCATCTTGAAAACTTCTCTCTTTATTTCTAATGCACATGACTTGATGTAGCCAGAGCAGGCTGCTACAGGACCAATGGTGAAGCGGCAGACTGGCTTGTTCCAGCCAATGAGGATTTATTATGTTGGTGATGTCATCTATCACTGACCGGGAAGGTGCACAGAGAGAGAGAAAGTAGCACTCCGGGGCAGGCACGTAGTCCGTTTTGCTCAGAGCGCGCGAAATATGAAGGGGGAGGGAAGAGAAATGTTATGGTGTCCAGTACAGCACTTTTCTTTTGCACAGAGCCCAACAATTCCCCTTTTTAATTTTGTTTGAAGGCCAATAAAGCAGCTGGAGACCAGGGTGGGGCTCCTGTCTTAGGTTGTTCCCCTGCTTTTTGGAGAACTTTACCCATCTCTGGATACCTGCACAGCCAATAGTCTCTATGGGGAAAAAGCGCAGCCCAGAAGGCCTGTCTTAGGTTGTCTTTCCTTAAAGATTTTACCCATCATCGGCCAAAAGGGCAATAGGGTTAGCACTGGCAAGTATTGTACTTGGACGTTTATGAGCTGTCAAGAGCAGAAAAATTAGAGAGAAAAGTTTGTTTTGTCCCGGACAGTCCCTGATTGGCTGGCATAAGACCAGTATTTTTGGAGAGCCGCTGCTGCCATTGGCTGTGAGAGCGATAAATGAGAAAAATTATACCTAAACTTAACACTCCAATCCAGGCAGCAATGTCAGATCAATTTTTTAATGGCTTTTGACATCCTGGTAGCGAGCCAAATAAAGACATAGGTGGAACTTGGCTCTCAATTAGTCTCTTAATTTTTCTAATTAATAAAGTGGTTAAATTTCTAAACTTGTTCCAAGGGCCTCTCATCATCTCATTTAGTTGAGATATAGATGCAGACAAATTGTGCATAGTATAAGAAACAGGTGTTACACAAATATCTTTGAACAGTGGGGAACAAGACATGGGAAATATCATACAGCAGTTCTAATTTTTGCATCAAGTTAGTTTAACAGCATTATGTCCGCTTGCAACTGTTTGTTAATTTGCTGTTGAGTATTTAGGGCAGTAGCAGTTTGTTTCGCCAATTTATTTACCACTGTCCCTGTGGCCACTGAATGGTGCATAGCCAGTTCCTTGGCTGCAGCAGCTGCAGTTGCAGCCACAATGGCTGTCACAATAGCCGCTGTAAATCTGAAGTCCCTTCAGGTTTGATAGAGCTGAACGTTCTGGGCATTCACCTTCACTTTCACTGGAACAGGAATTGTTGCGGGGACACGGAGGGAGGAGTCAGGAAATCCCTTCTAGCAGGAACAAAGCTCAGTAGGATTCCATGTCATTTTGATGTCCCATCAGAAGCAGAAAGCTGACGCACAAGTTGTTCCGGAATCTTTTGGGGACCATCATTTTTCTGTGGAAAAACACAAATATTGCCTCAACCCCAGATTAAGACCAGGTCGGGTCTATGCCATTGGTTATCAATGGGATCCTTTTACATGACTTGTGCATAGGGTCAGCCACTAGGACGCCAATGGTGTTTGGCTGCGGGTATTATTGTTAATATCCAAAGTTAAAAAATTAAGAATAAAAGGATATGATTAAGTAGGTCTTATGGGGCAGTATATTCCCGCTTTTTATTTTTAAGTAGATAATTTTTGATAGTGAGATGTGTACAATCTATAATGCCTTGACTCTTTTTAAAATCTGTATTTTGATTTAATCTTTATGAAATTTTTAATGTTCCCAATCACTTTAAATCTTTTGTACTCTTTACATATAGAACTATACCTGTTAGAATTTTAGTTCTTAATAATCTTGCTTTTTTTTTAGTGAAGACCCAGATTAAAGCAATCTTAAATTATCTTTTTAGTTTTTAATCTATAAAAGCACATTTAATGAACCCAAATGTATGTTACCTTATAGAAACTAAATCAAGATAACTTGAATTTACTTAGCAGTTAATGTTTTTGACTTCGTAAATTTATTAGATTTTTTAACAAACATATTTATAGAGATTAATCCCATTTATGTTAAATCTATTTTATTTATTTTTTGTTGTTAACTTAAGTTATCCAAGAAACCTCAAGATATTAGACAAATATAAACCATCTTTTTCCATTGAAGAAAAATCCTAAAAGTACTGAATGAAACACTCTAAACATTTATAGAACATTCTATTGGTTGACCACCTAGAAAACAATTATGTAAGTTAGTACTCTTAAATATATCTTTACTCATATGTCTAAATGATTTAGATTGAACCTCTTTTTAAATGCTTAAGTCACATGAATTAAAAGTCATTTGGATCCAATTTTTTAAATTTAATTTGTGAGCGCTCATTTATAAGCCAATTTGGTACCACATTGAAAATACATATAACATACATGTACAAACACATAGGACAGCTGCGCACATACACACACACACAAAAAAAAAACCCAACAGGAAACAGATTTTAGAATCTTGCAATAATTGACCTTTTGAATAAAGATAGCAGTAAAAACCATAATTTAAAAAAACTTTAGTTAGATAAAATAAGACTATTGAAAAACAACTGCAGGTGTATAAAATAGGTGAATTTACCGGTAAAATTGAGTTTAAGATCTAAAACATGAAATGGCCATATTTATTTTAGTAAAAGAGCATGCATACATCTTTAGTACCAGAATTAGAGTTAGTCTGGGCATTGAAGGAATGAGAGCAGGCGAAATCCTCAGGAAGTTGTTTTTAAAGAATAAAGGAAACCTATATGAGATCTTTTCAATCTCCTTTTTGTGTCCAAATGAAGAGAAAACTCCTTAGGAATTAACTTGGCTTCTTAGCTGCTTGAGTTTAAAAGTAGCATTTTTTTTTAAATCGGTTTAGGTGTTAGCTCATGTAATTTGCATTGTAAAAGATGGTAATCAAGCAGATAATTAGTTGGTATCTCCTTTCTTTTACAAAGGAGCTAAGCTGCAAAATGATAGAATGAGGCTTTTTTTAGGGCATTTTTGGGTTATGCAGGCTGGTGGTGAACCTGGCATTAATTTGAGAATGAAGCTCCTGCCTGAATTAGTGGATGTCCTTTAAAATTAAGAGAAGGGAGGGAAAAATCAAACTTTTTCATATCTTCTGGGTGGGGGGAATGGAAAAGAAATGATCCTTAATGTACTGTAATACACACCAGGCAAGAGCTGTGAGCTTTGCAACCTTTTAGCCATCGCTCTAGCCCCCAGGCTCCCATGGATACCATGGGGCAGGGCGGCTGCCCCGAGGGTTAGAGGCAGATGTGGTATGCGGTGAAGGTGGGAGAGAAGGTGACCCACCTTTAGCAGGCCATAGGGCCAGAGCCAAAAAGATAAAATGCCCCGGGGTGGGGGGGAGATCCCCAGATTGGACTTGAGTTTTCCTAAGGAGCTGTTTAATTTGGTCCCATGTATCCCAATCAAATAAGTTACTTTTAGGTAGCCAGAGGGCCACTGTAAACAGAGAAATAAGGGCTCCTGTAGCAAGGAGAGGCCCAAACATTGGGGCCCAAAAGTGTTCGGCTGGCATGGGGAACAGGGGGAAGAGAGAAGGAGCCCAAGAATGCTGAGGTAATTTAAAGAAAGTGGGCCCCTGAGACTAGGGCGGTGGGCCTACTCTGCTGAATAGGGAGAAATTAAAAGGAAAAAAATGGGGCCCTAACCAGGGTGGTGGGCTTACTCAGCCGAATAGGGGGAAATTAAAAGCAAGGGAGGTGGGGCCCTAACACATGGACGCTGAGTACCTTTATCTGAATAGGGAGAGATTAAAAAGAGGAAAAGCGGGCTTACTCATTACCTTCTTGGGGGGGGGGGTTCCTGTTAGCGAATTGTGAGAATATCCTCACACGGGGCACCAATTTGTTGCCCCTCGCAGCATTCTGGGGCGGGCAGCAGGCAAAACAACCCGGACCGACTGGGCTGTTTTGCGGGAGCCAGAACAGGACGGGTCGGGGAGGTGGGAACGAGTGGGCTAACGCTGGCCGACATTCAGAATGCGGAACCGGAACTCGGAACCGGAACGCGGGACCTTCTTTCCCTTTTCGTGGGTCCCTTTCCTCCCGGCCGGGGGAGAACAAACTCAGTCTCACTCGTGGATGGCATCTTGAAAACTTCTCTCTTTATTTCTAATGCACATGGCTTGATATAGCCAGAGCAGGCTGCTAAAGGATCAATGGTGAAGCGGCAGACTGGCTTGTTCCAGCCAATGAGGGACTATTATGTTGGTGACGTCATCTATCACTGACCGGGAAGGTGCAGAGAGAGAAAGAGAGAGAGAAAGTAGCACTCCGGGGCAGGCACGTAGTCCGTTTTGCTCAGAGCACGCAAAATATGAAGGGGGAGGGAAGAGAAATGTTATGGCATCCAGTACAGCACTTTTCTTTTGCACAGAACCCAACAGAAGACTACATTTTAGTGTTTAACATAGTATCTAGAAATAGATCTTTACACATTATCTGTACTTAAATGTATAAACTTAAGAGCCTTTAATGAATATCAGAAGTCTTCTTAATTCTTAGTGCTTTCTGATAAATGTTTAACAATTTGCTCTTGGAAAAAGTATACATTTATATAAGTTTATTGATAGAAAGGATATGTAGCAAACAACTTATATATAGTAACAAAATACACAGTGCTTTTTATTGTGAATTCCATATATCCAATTGATTCTTACAAAATTCTCTCATTAATTTTTACCAAACTTTTGTATCCATGCTTCCCATAGTTGGGAAGCATTGCAAGCAATTGATAAACAGTTATGGTTCATCTAGTTAATCTGTTTGTTTACATTAACAAACTAAGATGGTAGTGAAAAACAGACTGAAATCAGAGATTTACTGACTTGAAATTGTGTGTGACTTCTTTACTCAATCAGACAATAGTTTTTAGACACTGGAAGAATTTTTCTCCAATTTTGTGGGCTCCTTACAATGTGACATGACATGGTACATTTTATCTAGCACTGGGAGTATAGCTGTGTGGTAGAGTGCTTGGCTAGCATGTACAAGGCCCTGGGTTCTATCCTCAGCATTAAAAAATTAAAATTAAATAATAAACAGTAAAGTATAGTCTGCATTATTAACATTTGTTCATAATTTTCTTAAGTCCATCATCAAAACAATAAATAAAATCCTGATCTGTAGTGTTTACAAACATAAATAGAAACTAGTTCTCTTTTTATATTTAAGTAACTTCTTAAACATATGTAGTTAGCATAAATTTGAATATGCCATTTGGAAATAGTTACTTTTGGCAAGTTTTCCTTTGTGTAAATACTAATTTGACCTACCCAATTCCTTTTTCAATTGTAGATTGTTCTCATAAACAAAAAGGTGATTTCTACTGTGTGGTGGGAGAAAAGGAAAGCGGTAACTCTTTATTAGAGATTTGTCTAAGTAAATCATTTTCCTTTCTTGGACTCTGAATTCTTATTTATAAATGTGGGAGACAGAATAACAAGATATCCAAAGTTTTCTTCAGACTCTATGAATCATGTTAATGACTGTTGTTCTTGCATAGTTGCTGTGAAAAGATGATCATTCTCTCTCCAGTGATGTCAGACTTAGCTGTGACAAATGATGCTCTTTCTTGGGGGAATATTATACATCCAGGATTAACAGTGTTAGGCTTTGCTAGAGGACTTGATTTGGTCAATGGAATGTAAGCAGAATGACACATGCCTGCTGATTGGAAGACTAGGCACCCAATGGTCCTGCCCTCTCTCCTTTCCCTCTGCTGCAACAAGGAGAAAGTTTCACATAGAAACTGCTTCTTCTTTCATCATAAAATGAAAGAAAAAGTTAAACCCAAAGATAATCTCCAGATAACATATATAGTAACAACATGTTCATTGTTAAAAACTCCTGAGAGATTGGAATCTTTGTTACTACATCATAATTCACAACAGCTGATCAGTATATAAATTTAGCAATAGTTGAATATCAATTCACACCTAAGAATTTTAAAAGCAGTAATCCCCAATTTTATATATATTTTTAGAGAGAGAGAGTGACAGCAAAAAAGAGAGAGAGAAAGAGAGAATCAATTTTATTTAGTTTTTCATGTAGCTTTCATTGCTTCAATACTTTGTTGTGTGCATGGTGCTGGGATTCGAACCTGCATCCTTGCACATTCCAGGCAAGTGCAGTAACGGCTGAGCCACGGATCCAGATACTCTGGATCCGCTGGAGTATTGGATCCAGATGGTTCGATTATATTTTAGTATGAAAATAGGTATGTGTATATATATCATTATGGAAATAAATTATAAAACAACTTTAAAAATTAATCATAGGTATAGAATTTACATTAAGAAATTGACTTGCAAATTCTAACTTGAATCTTTGAATGGTTCTTCTTAGTAAAAAATTAATATTTTTTGAAATAATTCTTCATTATTATTAAGATATTACAAGTCTACCCTAAATTCCAATAGTTCTTAACACTCTTTATTTTCAAAGATTAATTCAAGAGTAGGGCTTCTCCTGAATTAATGTGATTTCTTGACTCTCTTGGTTGTTGTCTTTTCTGGTTAAAGAAGCTGAGCTTAACAATTCTTCATTTGTAGCACAAGAACATTGACTTGTCTTTTTCTCAGCTCTCGATGGCAAAGAGAACCTGAGAGTAAGCTCTTTTTGTCTGACAATGATTTATTCCCATGAACTTGTGTTTTCAATATCATCAAGGTAAACTTAACAGCAATTTTACTACTTTATGTACATTTCCCTCATTTGTACACTTATTCTCTTGGTTTTGAAACCAGTACTATTGTAAACACATTTCTAAAGGGCAACTGCATGTGAATTAGAGACTTGCAGTTTTTACATTCATGTCTGATTTATAACTATCTCAGAATTACCATGTGACTTTCTTTTTCTGTGTCAGGGAAAAATAGTTCTGAATCTCCATTACCTATACTAACTTTTGTAATGATTTCGTTGAGATATAATTCATATACCATGTAATTCACCTATTTAAAATGTGCAGTTCAGGAGCTTTTAATATATTCCTATGCATCCATTGATACAGTTTTAGAACATTTTTGTCATCCCAAAGAGAAGCCCTATACCATTTAGCCGTCATGCTCCAATCTTCTTATCCTCCCCAGCTCCAGTCAGCTACTAATCTACCTTATGTGATTTTCCCACTCTTGAAAATGGAATCATGAAATATGTGGTCCTTTGTGACTGTATCTTTTTCTAATTAGCACGATGTTTTAAAAATTGACCACATTGTAGCATATATCATTACTTCACTTCTTTTTATTATTGGATAATCCACTGTATCTATATAGAACATTTTATTTATTCATCCGTTGATAGACATTTAAGTTGTTTCCACTTTGTAGCTATTATGAATAATGTTACTATGAACATTAGGGTACACATTTTTGTGAGGATACATGTTTTCATATCCTTTGGGTATGTACCTAGGAGTAGAATTGATGGATCAAGTGGTAACCCGGTTTAACCACTTGAGGAACTGCTAGTTCTGTTTTCCAAAGTGACTGCCACCATTTTACCATCTCACAAGCAATATCTGAGAGTTCTATTTTCTCCACATTCTAACACTTGATATTATCTTTTTTCCCATCCCAGTGGGTATAAAATGGCATCTCCAATTTTGATTTGTATTTTCCTGATGACTTATGATAAGTGTCTTTTCATGTGCTTTTTGGTTGTTTTCATATTCTATTTAGAGAACCTTCTATTGAGATCATTTGCACATTTTAAAATTGGGTTCTTTGTTACTTCATTATTGTTGTGATAGTTTTTTTGTATTCTAGGCATAAGGTCCTTATAAGATTTGCAAAAGTTTTCTCACATTCTGTGGACTGATTTTTCACTTTCTTGATGCTGTTCTTTACATCACGAAAGTTTTTAATTTTGATGAAGTCCACTTTATTTTTGTTGTTATTGCTGCTGCTGGACTTTCAGAGTCTTATCCAAGAAACTATTGCCTAATTTATTGCCGCAAAGATTTCTGCCTGTTTTTGTCTAAGAGATTAATGGTATTTGCTCTTAAATTTAGGTCTTTGATCCATTTTTGTATCTGGTGTGAGGTCAAGGCCCAATTTCATTAGCATGCACTTGCCTTCCCTTTATCCCAGCACAATTTGCTGATAGTCTATCAAATGGTCTTGGCACACTTCCTGAAAATTGCTTGACCACAGATGTATGTATGTATTTTGGGCTCTCAATTTTATTACACTGTTGTATATATGTATATGTCTATCCTTATGCCAATACCACATTTGTGTTAATTATTGTAGCTTTGTGATAAGTTTTGAATGATTATCTTTTTGTCTGGACTTGGAAAATGATCATTTTTTTCCAAATTTGAAGTGCTTAATAAAGACAGACTTTATTTTGGAAGCAGCATGTCAGTTTGCATTACATATCCATCAGGTGGGCCCAGTGGCATTTTTAGAGGTGTAGTAACAGAAGATTGGCTTCCACTTTGACTAAGAAAATAATTTTGTATTTGGAGCTCACTTTGCAGCAAATATGAGAAAAAAAATGAAACTGGAGTGGAAAAAAGTCAAGCGAAAGTGCCTGTGGAGCAGTAAGGAGGAGACACCCGAAAGAATCCACACATGCTCCTCTCCAGGAATTTAAGGCAATTTCTCTGTCCAATAATTCTTTTGTAAATAGTTTAAATAGTTGGTCTGCCTGCAAAGGCTTGCAGTGTCTTTTGCAGACATCAAGGAATGTGCTTTAAAACAACCTTTTGGAATCTACTAAGAACTTATTTAATGTGGAACACTATGAGAAAGAGCAGAGTGGATTTATATATTATCTACTTCAGTTTCTAGATTATAACTTCAGTTGTATTTTTAGCATAATTAAAACCACAAATCTTTTAATAGCAATAATAGTTAAGCATTTTTTAGCTTGAGGCAACCAATCTACTAATCTCTGGCATCAGCACTATTATTGTATTGAAAACTACTCTGGGCTCCCTTTCTGTTACATTAGGGGGAGGAAAAAAAAGGAACATTTGATAACAAATTTTCTTTTATATGGTACTCCTGGAAAAAGTTTCAAAGGCCTTATCCACAAATAGCTCAAGTGAAAAAGCACGTTGAGGATTATGAACACCTGTGATAAAACACGAGGTGGCACTCTTGTCCCAAGAGTGCTGTAAAGCTGTGGTAGGGCACTGGACAAAGAAAGGATATATAAATTTAAGAGTGGTCTGTGGTGATTTCCAACACCTTTGGGTTCTGTGCTACAGACTTACAGACTGAGCAGGTGACTGGGCACAGAGACATAGGTAGCTTTTCTTAGAAAGTGGACTGATACAATAGTGCAGGGGAACAAATGCAGCATGGTAACAATCCAAGAAAAATAAGAACCAGTTTCTGAACAGTGCTTTGTGGCACACTTACTAGTCACCTGTATTATTTAGACTTTATCACAACCATCTTAATAATGCCGTTCCACACAGGTGCCTACAAAAACATCAGATAGAGAAATTTCTAAGTAGAAATGATGGCTCCATCAAGAGAGAACCTACAGAATGGGAGAAAATTTTTGCCTGCTACACCTCGGACAGAGGGCTAATATCCAGAATATACAGGGAACTAAAGAAACTAAAGTCCAAACTCGCAAATAATCCAATCGATAAATGGGCTAAAGATCTCAAAAGGAACTTCTCACCAGTGGAAGTCCAGAAAGCCCATAAATATATGAGAAAATGCTCTACATCATTAGCTATAAGGGAAATGCAAATCAAAACTTCAATGAGATACCACCTCACTCCTGTTAGAGTGGCAAAAATGAAGAATACAAACAATGACAGATGCTGGAGG
>PVKS010023233.1:0-32671 GCA_004027875.1 Aplodontia rufa
GCTTCTAGGGGCAGAATAAAGAAGCATCAAGAGGAGACTGGAGCAGTGGTTCAGCAGTTACAGCACTTGCCTGGCATGCACAAGTACACAAGTTCAAACCCCAGCACCATGTACACAGTGATGTGTTAAAGTAACTACAGCTACATGAAAACTAAATAAAAATTAATTCTCTCTCTCTCACTGTCCTCTCTTTAAAATGAAAAGAAAAATAAGAATCAAGAGACTGGGGTGTGGGTGATATGGGAGTATTTCTGGTTTAAGAACAAATGCATATCCATCCTATAGATACTTTATATGCATTTATGACTGTACAATAACTCAACTCCTTACTAATTTTCTTAAAAAAATCACTCTTTTTGATTTAAAGTGAAAATCTGAACACTCCATTTATCTTCCAAATTTTATTAAATAACACTAACGAATTTCAGGAGCAAAACTTTTTAAAGAATGCATATAAACACAAGATATGTAAAACAGTTTTCTTTCTCAGAAATGCAGTAAAGGGAATTATAAGTAGCTAAGCTATGTAGTTGATGTTGAGTAAAAGCCACTCAGAAAGAAAATTTTGTCAGAAAATTCCAATAAAGTTTTGAGTGTGAAAATGAAATTAAATTTCAGTTGTGTGGTTCAAAGAATGATTACTTCATTCATTTGTTCTCTATCCTTTAAGTTTCTATACCCTGTAGATAAAGCAATGGAAAAACACCATCTGCAGTTACAGACCTTAAAATCCAATTGGGAGGGGTCACAATTAAAGGTAAATATAAACTCCATCTGATGATAAAAGTTAAGTTTTGTATCAGAATTGGAAAAACAGAAGAAAGTCCACTTCAAATAGTATTCAGGCTGAGGCAATAGTTCCATGTAGAGTACTTGCCTAGCAGTTTTGAGGGCCCATGTTGAAGTCTCAGAACTACAAAAAATAAAATTAAAAATACATATAAATATAAAAATTAATAAATCAGTTTTATTTTGAATGAGAAAGTCAAGAGTGGCGTGTGATCCAATGATATATCCTGACTTCTTTTAAAAATGAAACACTAGTTGAATATACTGCACACACCTATAATCTCAACTAGTCAGAGACGGAGGCAGAAAGATCACAAGATCAAGTTCAACTTGGTCTATTTAGGAAGAACTTGTCTCAAAATAAAAAAACAAAAAGGTCTGGTGATGTAGATCTCTGATGGAGTGCTAGCCTAGCATTAGACATGGCTGGATCCTGAATACATTTGGTTATTAGCAGGATTTGTTAATGGATTCTACATGTGAAAGTAAGAGGAAAATGCATGAATAATAACTCCAATAATGTTGGGTTCAACAAATGGGAGATAATCTTGAGATAACAAGAAAGAGTTACGTCTTTCTTATACACAAGAAAAAAGAATGACAATTAGGTATTTTAAGATTAATAAAACAATTCAAATTGTCACAGTTCAATAAGAAAGCAAAATAATTGAAGCACCACTTGGTACTCATAACTATATATCAACAACTATATATCACTTTATGTATCACTTAAAAGTAAATGTAAAACCTTTGAAAGTAAATGGATGGCAATGATCAAAATTATGCTGAGTAAAATTAGTCAAATCCAGAGACTCAAGTGATAAATGTTTCCCCTCATTTGTGGAGGCTAGAGCAAAACCCAGGCTTGGGTGAAAGTTAATCAAGTGCCTGTACTAGACTCACTGATGTCCAAGCAACACATAATCCAGGGGAATCGTAGATATGTAGGGGGAGGGATGAGAAGGGGACAGGTGGCAGAGAGGGGAGAGAGACGGAGGAAAGAGAGGGATCTAAGGGGGAATCAACAATGTATCTTACTCTTTGCTCACCTGAGAAGCCAAACAATACTTATGCAATCATTTAATTCTGTATATATAAAGAAAAGAATGGGGAACAAGGAAGGGGAGAGTAAGGAGGGAAATGGTGAAAAAAAAGAAAAATTATAAATATAAAATTAAAAGAAGGCAAAGTAGAAGTTGACTTGATATTTAATAATTCTTGGAGCTATGACAAATAACTATTTTACTTTACACTTCAAAAAAGTATATATTGGCTAGAGTATTACATAATATTATCATGAAAGAAGTATATACTTCAAAAAAGTATATATTGGCTAGAGTATTACATAATATTATCATGAAAGAAGCCAAATGTTACTGATAGTGGGTACTAACTTTCTTTTTTGAGTGATGAATATATTCTGAAACTAAACTGTAGCTATGGTTGTATAATTCTCTGAGTATACTAAACAAAACTAAATTTTACACTGTAAAATGGTGCATTCTATATCATGCAAATTAAATATTCATGAAAATTAAAATCTTGATTTTGAAATTTATGCCTCATTTTACATTTCAGAATTCTAAAGATGACTAAAGAAATAATATATAAAACATATGAAAAAGTAGTAGTTTTGTAATTGAGGAAATGGATATTAACCTTTCTGTACAAATCTCATGCAATTCTTAGTTCATGTGGCTTTAAGAAATTCTTTAAACTCTTTCAATTCAATTATCAAAGCCATGAAACAATGCTTACTCAGAAGAGAGCTAACATATTGAAAAGTCTTAGGCAAGAGAAAGCTCTTCAGGCAGGTATTTTGTTTTATGCATGGTTGAAATGGGTTCAGATTTTATGTGTAAATATCATGCATCCACAAAAAATGATTCCACTGTGCTAGCTCACCCACTTAGCTGGCTCAGGATTCCAAATCTTAAGCATTACCAGGGTTTTCTTTCACTTCAAAATTCATGATACTTCTGTGAGAGGACTCATGGTACAAGCTGAAGTTCTTTCATCTGAGTTCTTAATAGTCAGAAAAGACCAGAGTAAGCCATCCCACTGTCCTCTTCGGATTATTCTGTCACAGTCTCTATGCACCACTCTGCCAGAATCTGTTCCTTGAAGCCTGCCTCTAAACAATCACCTCTTAAGACCCAAGGTGCATTTTCCTAAGAAATCTTTCATCAGTCTTCCCATGCCCACTGGAACACCAGGTTGGGCCTACATAGTTCTCAACTTAACAAACGTGGCCATAATGCTAGCCTCTCATATGGGGAACACTCTGGGATTCCAGGAGTTCTGTCAGAGCCTCCTTCTTTAGGCTGCTGGGGAAAAACTACATCCCCTTGCTCCGCCACTGGATTAATCTATATGGATAAACTGTGCTATCGCGAGAGCTAGGATGCTGTTTTGCAAAAACATCACTTTTTTCTTTCTCTTGCAAAAAAATCACCTTTAATGATCTGGCTCAAATCACTGAAAACCTTTTTTTTTCTTTTAAATACTGGAATATTTAAGGCACTTTGCCATTAAATATGATCCATAATCACTGGATAATATCCTTTACATGAATATTATTTCCTACATTGGCCTGGCTTTTTATGTTTATGTGTACTATGCTTTTCTTATTAATTATCAGTTAATATCTACAGATCAACCAGCATTTATTGATACTAGAGAGTTCCACTGCACATAAAAGACCTATTAAGCTTAATCACCTGAACAAGCAGTCCGTGATAGCTTATCTGCCAGCGTAAAATCTGTGCAGGTGCATTCAAAGTAACTAGAAAAAAGTCATTTGTGGAAAAACCATGGGGCACTAAATAGTGAAAGAAGCATTAAATATTATTAGTTATTTATCTTCTATGCAGAGTAATTGAATCACATAAATGAGAGAAATTTGACATTGGTAAGAGATTCAGAATTTGAATGTAATTTATTTTGAAATATGCTGGGTTTTATTCTAGATAGAACTTAATACCCCCCAGATCAAGTTAACGGAACAAATAGATTTATATGGGAAATATATCTTATTTTTAGAAAACAAAACAGAAGAATTCAACCATCATTCATTGAGTGGCAGGAAAAGATACTCACATGAGAATCTTCATTTCTGTTTCAGAACCAATTTCATAGCACTGCCTTTCAGAACTAATCCAATGGATACTAACAGTGTTTCTTAATATAAGTCACAGATAAACAATTTTGAAAAAAGAATCAAATTTTCGGAAAAAAAATGTATATATATTTATGTGATTTTTGCCTTTAGAAGATAGAAGATTGATTATTTTCTTTGAGTAATTTTAAATGTCACCTTGAGCAAATGGAAAGGTAAAAAGTAAGAAAGCAGAGTTTTAAAAACATCTATTCCAGGACTGAATCCCCTTGAAGGCACCTGTTGTTATTGGACCTACAAATTTGCACTTTACTGTTTCATATGCATCAGCACACAAAATATTACTTTGGGTTAAACATTTTATTTTAAGTTCTTGTGTGAGTTACTGGTCAACTTAGTTATTAAAATATAATTTCATTCCACAGTGAAAGGACTGACTTATCTGATAAATATTATGAAGTGATTTCATTAATTCTGTACATTAAAAAATTATAAACTATACCACTGTCCAACAGATAGCTTATGATTATAATGCAAAGACAGTTCTTAAGATCCTGTGCAACACACATATTTGGCATCACCATTTTCAAATATGCAAAAAACATATTATTCTAGAACAACTGTGATGTCCCTGCCTCTACTGAAAAAAGATATTCTTGCTTAGATTAACTCATTTCTCTTGAGATTTAATTGTAAAATCTTTGCTATACTTTTGGACAATTAATGAAGCTTTACTCTGCAATGGTAGGGTTTTACTTATTTATCTTATCCTTTGTAGTTTGAATAAAGACTTTAAAGAAAATAAAGAAAAATTAAAATTAAAAATTTTATAATGTGTATATTTTATACTACTGATACACTTAAGAGAAAAAAATAAGATCACGTTTGCAAGTTATGAACTACAGTATCAGAGGAAAAAAATGAACATATTATTGAACCATTATAATTAAAACAGTTAACCCATCCTGATACCCTACTCTATTTTCCTTACCTTGAGATCAAGTCCATACTAAATTTTATGCTTCTTAACATATTGAGCTTCGTAGTAGCTTGTGAAATAATTCATCATTATATCATAGTGCACTACATTCCTTGGTTTGTCTGATTTTACAATTTATAAATGAAATCATAATTTGTGCAGCATATTTTACTTACAATTTTACACTGGACTTTTTTCCTTTATGATATATTTATTATCTATATTCTCATTTCTATGTATGTATAGTCTGTATATTTTTACCAATATTTAGTTTTGATTTATTCACTTGCCAATCAATGAAGGCTTTATAATTATATTATTGCTATAAGAATTTTGTATGTATAGAAATATAAATATCTATAAACATACAAATTTATATTATATGTTCTGGAGTTAATGTTAATAGTGTTTCTCAGATGATATAGGTAGGCAAAGAATTGATGGGACATAGTCAGGATTATCACATTTTTAAAAGTCAGTGTTTTGATTTAATATTTCTACTAGCAAGGTATAAAACTTGACCCATGTCCTTATTAATATTTATCATAAAGGCTTAAATTTTGACCAATCTAGTGGATCTGCAATGAGATCTAATTGTGATCCAAATTTGCATTTCTATGTTCACCAATAAATTTGAACATTTTTCATGTGAGTACTCACCCTGGTACTCTTTGTAAAATTCCTGATCTTATATCATTTACTCATTTTTATATATGGCTATCTTATATTTATAAGCTCACTATAGTCTAAAAATAAGCCTTGTGTACAGATGAATGTTAGTTATATATTCTGCAAGTACCTTCTCTCAGCATGTGGAGTATAATTTCATTGCCTTTAAATTGTGTTTTAATTAAGCAGTGTTTTTTCCAACGAATTTGAATAGTTCAGTCTTATCCCTTATGATCTGAACAATATACAACTTTATAAACAGTTTCCTGTACACTTGTAGGTTGGATTAATAAGAAGATAAAGATAGCAGAAAAGGAAGCCTCACAATCACACCCACAAAAAGTTCAACTGTTAACTATCCATGGACAAGAACAGCTTGAGGGAAATTGCTCAACTGGGGATTAATTTGACACTAACATGGATCACAGAAGAGAGAAAAAAAATAAAACCAGAAATATAAGAAAAAATGATCTGACTGACTCTTTCAATCCCCATTCCCTAAGTCTGCAGAACCTTTCTGAGAGAGTTATTTGCCATTTCACTGCTTCTACTTTGTAAAAAGACAACCAACAATAGGCAGACTTCTAGTTCCCCTAGCATTCTGAGAGGTTCCTCAGAAATCATGCTTTCATTTCACCTTATGAGGAATGAGGGGTAATGACGTAGCTGGATCATCTAGAGTTGGATGCAAAGCAAGAACCCTTCAGTGATGTCTGTGCAGATCTTTATAGTAGCTACATATATAACTACCAGTGGTGGTACCCTAACAGAGGTACCAGCTTACTATCTAGTTTACCTGTAATTCAAGCTGGTCTTTTTCAGGTGTGGTAGCAATTTCTGTCTAGCCTGAGTTCTTGGATGGCTGGCCTCTAGAAATTGTCTCAGTCTCTCTTCCAGGACAAAGAGAGAGGAAGAATAACAGCAAGGTAAATTTCAGCAAATGACAAGGACTAATTATGCCATACTGATAGGTTAGGATATTTGGAAAACTATCTCTGAATAAAATAAGAATTTGACAAAGAAATAGAAATTAAAAAAAAACAAATGTTATTTTTGAAAACTGAAAGAAAATGCAAAAGAAAAGTTAAATGGCAAAGTCAACCTGCATTAAGAATTATTTTGCTGAAAGACAAAACATTTGAAATTGTCCAAAGGAACACAAAGAAAGCAAAAGAAGAATAAAAATGTATGAAGACTGTCAACAGGAATTATTGGACACTATCATGAGACCAAATGCTTGGCTAATAGAGTCTCTTGGAATACAAAAATAGGGGCTTGGGGGAAGCTAAAAATCAATTTAAAGATTTAATGGCAAAAACTTTTTAATCTGGGGATCAATGAACTCATCTAGGGTCAGGGAACAGGTAGGTCTACAATCTAGTTTAACCCAAAGAGAAAGTCACCGAAGCATATAGTAATGAAATTATCAAAAATACAAGACAAAAATTCCTGAGAGAACCTAGACAAAAGAAAATGATAAGATACAAGTAAGTCCAAATATCATTGTCAGTATTTTTCTTAGCAGAAACCCTGCATCTCAAAATGACATGGTATAACCATGTTGAAAGAAAAATAATTGCTATTCAGGAATACTTTAATTGCTAATACTGTGTGTCAGAAATGAAGAGCAAATAAAAATTTCCAAGACAATGAAAAGGTGAGGAAACATATCATCACAAGGTCAGCTATGTTAGTCATCATTTTATGATGGCAACAATATGCCTAAATTAATCAACTGCAAAAATAATAGATTTTTCTTTTGCCCATCATTTTAGAGGTTTCAGTTGATGATTATCTGGTACAATTTATTTTGAGATAATAAAGCCTGGGTCCTAATTCCCCTTCAAGTGCACTACCCATCATGACTGGAAGACCTACCATTTGGTTCCACCTCTTAAAGTTTTCACTGTCTCTCAATAGCACCTTAGACTGGGAGCAAATCCTTTAATACATGGATCTTGAGGGATATCGATCCAAGCCATACCATCTGATTTAGAGAAATTATGAAAAGAAGTTCTTTATGTTGAAACAAAATGCCAAAAGTTTGTAATAAAACTTATGAAAGCCTAAAATTCAATGGCATAAATAATAGAGAACAATATTTGCATCTTCTGAATCTATAATGACAATATATAAAGCAAATGCTTCCCTAGTGTGAGAGATAAAAGATAAAAATATTAATATCTGTAGCTTAAGTGAATTTTCAAGGAATGCACATAAAAACATCATGCAATTTTTTGTAGGATGAGTAAAAGTATAGATTTGCTGTATGAAATCATAGTAAGTTATTATCTGCTAAAATAAAGTATTGGAAGTGTAATCTCCTTTATGTAAGACTTAAAGTAACTAAAAAAAATCTATGAATGGAAATAATTCAAAACATACCAGTAAGGAAAACTGACAAAACACAACAGAGACAGGGGAATTAAAAAAAATAGCAACCAGTGAACAAGCAATAGATAACCTGTAAAGAGACACATAGACTGATCGTGAAGGGCCAGAAAAAGTTATTTCACTTAAGTGGAAGCAAAACAAGACCAAGTGATACTTACATGAGAGAAAATAGACTTTAAGTCAAAACTGTAACAAGACACAAAGAAGGATATTATATAATTGTAATGTAGTCAATTCTTAAAGACGTAATGATTATAAATACGTACATCTAAAAGTATAAAGTATTAAGGATTTGAAGGGTAAAACTGACTTCAAAACAATAAGAGTAGGGGACATGAACAACCATCACTCCATGATGGATGGATCATACACACAGAGAAGTAATAAAGAGACTCTGGACTAGAACAATACTTTAGATCAAATGGCCTAACATGCACATACAAAACATCATATTAAAAAGCAGCACAATAAACATCTCAAGTCTTCACAGAATGTTTTTCAGGGTAAATCTGAGTGAGGTTACAAGACAAGTCTTGGCATTTTGAAAAGACTGAAATCATAGAATGAACCTTATATAACCACAATGGTGGGAAACTAAAAATCAATGAGGAAATTTTTGAGAAAAAACACAAATGCTTCAAAATTTATTAAATGCTCCTAAACAACAAATGGAGAAAGTAAGGGTCAAATCTAAAAATATCTTCAGAGAAAGTAAAATGAAAACACGATATACTAAAATTTCTAGGATTCAGCAAAAGCAATTCTAAGAGGGAATTGTAGGTAAGACAGCTATGTGAATAAAAATGGAACAGATCAAGTAAATAATGTTAACCTTTAAGAAAACAGGAAAATATTAAATGGAGCCAAGATGTAGTAGAAGGAAAGTAATAAGAAATACATAAAAAGGAACTAGAGAAATAATATGATTGACTAGGAAAATATTTTGGTTTTATAAAGATAAAATCAGCAAAACTTTGCGTAGGCTAAGAATAAGTGAAAGTTTAATTCATCAGTGAAAGAGGAACCACTAAAACTGGAAAAACAAAAAAGCACAAGAGATTATTAAAGCACTTATATGCCAAAAATCAGATAACTTAGAAGAAATGAATAAATTCCTATGTACACGCAACCTACTGGTTTTCATTATTTGCCTGTAGTTTTTCAGTATTCTCATATGTGGGGTATGTCTGTGCTGAAAAGTATTGATTCTAAAGTTTTAAATCCAATGGGTAATGTGCCTTAATTACCAATGTTACTGATTTCAGTGTTTTCATTGTTTCCTAATAAATACTTCCTAGTTTCCATAAAACTTCCTCTCTCTCTCTCTCTCTCTCTCTCTCTTTCTCTCTCTCTTTGTGTACATTACAACTGAGCCATGTCCCCACACCTTTTTTATTTTGAGACAGGTTCTTGCTAACTTGCTGAGACTGGCCTTGAACTTGCAATCATTCTGCCTCAGGCTCCTCAGTCACTGGGATTCAGGCATGCACCACTGCGTTTAGCAAAACTGTTTTCTCTTTTATATGACTTTACAAAAATAACTTTCTTCTGTCTGCATTTAAAATTAAGGAAATAAGTTTGTTTTGATTCACAAATATCACATCAATAACTTTTATATTTTATTGGTATTACTATGTATTTTGTTAGTAGTATTTTAATGCTTTTAAAAATAATTAATATGATACTTTAAAAGCATACATGTTATACTATATATCCTTCCAATAAAAATTAAAATAGAGTTGAAGGCAGGTTATTTCTTTTTTTTCTATTTTTTTATTAGATGTATATAGAGATACAATTGAGGGGGAAACATTACCAAACCATAAATAACCAATGTATAAATACTTAGTTATCCAGGGCTAATGCTTAATCGTGGATGCCCAGCTTGAGTTTCCCCTGTTATTGTTTCCCCCAGAAGAACTCCTGCGTTAAATGAGTATCTCGTGGAGGAATGACATCTGCTTCTGAGATGGTTCCCCCATATTTGACTCTCCAGTCTCCTAGGAGTTCTTCCTACACCCTCCCCCCTCCCCAGCCCCCTCCCTACGCCTCAAAGTAAATTAGGGAGCCATCCCCCTATTGCGCTGAGAATCATACAATTTGAAGTTATTGTTAGCTTAGCTATTTAACATACTGCTTCCCCATGTATTCTAACTTTCACAGATGAGAGATACCATTCAGCCCTTGAGTCTCTGCGATTGGGATACTTCACTGAGCATAGTTCTTTCCATCTTCATCCATTTGATATCAAAAGCCATAATATCGTCTTCTCTAATGGCCAAGTAGAATTCCATTGTAGACAAGTACCAAAGTTTTTGTATCCATTCATTGAGTGAGGGGCATCTGGGTTGGTTCCACAGTCTAGCCATAGTAAATTGAGCTGCTATAAGCATTGATGAAGCCACATCACTATAATATGCTGATTCTAACTCTTTTGGGAAAATACCCAGGAGTGGGATAGCTAGGTCATAAGGTGGATCCATCCTTAATTTTTAAAGGATTCTCCACACTGCTTTCCATAGTGGCTGAACCAGTTTGCAGTCCCACCAGCAGTGTAACAGTGTTCCTCTTTTCACACAGCCCCTCCAGCATCTGTCGTTGTTTGTATTTTTCATGTTTGTCACTCTAACAGGAGTGAGGTGGTATCTCATTGAAGTTTTGATTTGCATTTCCCTTATAGCTAATGATGTAGAGCATTTTCTCATATATTTATGGGCTTTCTGGACTTCCACTGGAGAGAAATTTCTTTTTACGTTCCTTAGCCCATTTATTGATTGGATTATTTGTGAATTTGTAGTTTAGTTTCTTTAGTTCTTTGTATATTCTGGATATTAGCCCTCTGTCTGAGGTGTAGCAGCCAAAGGTTTTCTCCCATTCTGTAGGTTCTCTCTGATGGTCTTGACTAGATCTTTAGCTGTGCAAAAACTTTTTAGTTTAATTGCATCCCATTCATTTATTCTTGATTTTACAGCTTGAGCCATGGGAGTTTTGTTAAGGAAGTAGCTGCCGACTCCCATATGGTATAATGTTGACCCTACTTCTTTTTCTAGTAAGTTTAAAGTTGTTGGCTTAATATCCAGGTCTTTGATCCATTTTGATTTAATTTTTGTGCAGGGTGAAAGATAAGGATCCAGCTTCAGTTGTCTACATATGGCTGTCCAGTTTGTCTACACCGTTTGTTGAACAGGCTATCTTTCTTCCACATTATGCTTTGAAGGCAGGTTATTTCTGATTCATCAATTAACATTTAATTGTTACTATAACATTTTTAAATAAAGCTATTTTAATATACAAGAAAAATACATACAATTTTACCCACTAGACAGATCAAGAAATAGATCACTAACAGCATCTAAGATAAACACTCGAATGGCCTGTTCTGAGTTATTGTATTTCAATTTCTTTACAAGTTGTTATCCTATGGTCTAATACCAAAGTTATTTTACCTATTTTTGAAAGAAAACAAACAATATGTGATTTTCATTTCTAGCAACTTCTGTTCAGTGTTATGATTTTAAGTTCATATTCTTACTGCCTTTGTCCATTTTATTCTGACATCATGATTTACAGTCCATTTTACTGTTGGTGGATGCTTCCTTTGGAGAATTATTATGTTGACATAAACATTCCTGAATGTATGACTTTGTACTTCTGTTAATTATATACTTACTAGTGGAATGTTAGTGTAACAGGAGCTGCTATGTCTATACATATCAAAATGTGTCAGAGTTTTCAAAATATTTTTATTTATATCCACCTCTGCCCACAATCCATGCACATATTATATGCTCACAATCATTTCAAAATTTATCTAAAATTTTAATTTAAGAGATTCTTATTCAATGTAGTGACATCTTTTTCAGTTTTTACTTCGTATTCTATTGGCACTAATAAGGGTTAGAAAAGTTTCATAACATGATTGGCTATATTTACACTTATATTGTGAAATGCTTATAAAAATCTGCCCCTCATTGTGTGTGTGTGACTGAGTTTACACATGACTAATTTTGAAGAAACTAAAAAATAAATCTGGAGGTCAAGTCAATTTTCTGAGCTAGGAACAACTGCGGTATATAGAAATATCTTCTCCAGGGGCTGGAGTGGTGGCTCCACGGTTACAGTGCTTGTCTGGCATGCTCAAGTACACCAGTTCAAACCCCAGCACCATGTACAAAATGACCATGTCCCAGGAATGAAAGTTGTATGAAAAACTAAATAAAGATTGCTTCTCTCTCTCTCTTTCTCACTGTCCTTTCTTTCTTTAAAAAAAAAAAAAGAAAGAAAGAAATATCTTCTCCCTGATGGTAAATGAAATTATCCATATAATGAACTTATTTCAATATTTCTATCTTCTGAATTTTGTAGTACTTTTTTTTGGAGATGTTCCCAGATTTCACTCATTAAATATAGGTTACCAATGAATTTAGAGTAGTTGTACTAGCTAAGAACCATTAAATTTCAAGTAATAGATAAGAACCATTAAATCTCAGGCCTTGGAAAATATACCAATGTTAGTTAATCTGAACCCATTAATAATTATATTTCATTAATGTGTTTTGTATTCACAAGATCCTCAGTTTTCTGTACCAGGGTTCTGCAAGGTTGCTGCGTTGATAAGTGCTGAGATCCACGTCTTACTATGGACCTAGATGTACCATATGTGGGACAAAACATGGCAGTAACTCTCAAGGAGAGGCAGTCCCAGCTTATGAAACATATTCATAAAAGCAAGTGGAATTAGCCTGACAAGGAAGAGAGAACTAATTCTATTGGAAAAGAATGTTCTGGGAGATTATTTTGTTTTGTTTGCATATGTGTGTATGTGATTCCAGGGGACAGAATGTTTAGTGGACATAAATTATTCCATTCTTCTAGTCCCTTTACATTGCGACTTTTGAAAATCTGACTGGCTGATAGAGGAAAAAAACAGTTGGAAAAAATCTGTCAATAGTAGTATATCTAGTAAAGATGCCATTCAAAAACTAAGGGAAAAAAAACCTTCACAAAAGAAAAAAGTCTGAAGAAATCCATCACTAGTAGACATGCTATACAAGAATTCCTAATAGAAGATCTTTGAATGAAAATGGAAAAAAAAACAATAATTATCAACATAAGAATATGTGAATGTATAACTCTCATTAGTTAAAACAGTCAAAGGATTATCTAATATTGTAATGTTAAGGCATACAACATTTTAAACTTGGTTATAAATGTAAAATATGTATTAAGATAACTATAGTCACTCAATACACAACAACAGATTTGATTGTAACATTTGCAACTTAAAATATTGGAGAAAGGGAGAAGTAAAAACATAGATTTTATTAATATATTTTCAATTAAATTGTTAGCTTAAAATGGAATTTTATAACTATCAGAAACTTGTTGTAGAAACCTTATAGTAACCACAAAGGAAAACCTATAGTGGATATATAAAGAATAAAGAGAAAGGAATCAGAGCATACCACCATAAAAAAATCAGCAGTAATGAAGAAAGAGTAAGAGAGAAAGAATGGTGTATAAATAACAATATAGAAAAGTTTAAAAATGGCAAATAGTGAATTGTTTCATATTAATAATGAAGTACACATTGATTGAATTCTGTGATTCAATTTTAATCCATGACTGGATGGGTTAAAAAATAAAATCAAATGATTTACTGCCTATAACGGATTTACTGTAGCTTTAAGGAAACACATAGAATAAAAGTTACAGACTAGAAAACAATATTTTATGCATACATTAACCAAAATGCAGCTGGAGTTGCTACTGACTAAATAGACCCTAATTCAAAATACAAGTTATATAAAGGAAAGAAGGGTATCATATAAACAGTAGGAGGTCAGTTCATCAACATGATACAACACTGAACATCTATATTCCATGCATTGTAGAACCTAAACATATAAAGGCAATATGAATGCTTCTAAAAAATACAGGACATTAATACCCAGTCTCAAAAGATAGTTTATCCAAAGAGAAAATCAGTAAGTAAACAGCAAATTTGTACAACACTCCTGATTGATGGATGTAACAGATAACTGACAACCCATCCAACAACAGAATAAACATTTTTCAGGTATAAGGGAACAATTCCTCAGCACGGATAATATGTTAACTGCAAATCAAATGGAAATATTTAACTTTTTTTTTTATTGGTTCAACATAGTCCTACATATTGGTGGGAATCGTTGCTACTTATTCGTGCATACCTAGGTATTGACAAAGTTAGTTAGGCCCTATCCTAGTCCAGGCTTCACCCATTCCCCCATCTTATATATTCTCTGTAAACCCCCCCATGCAAAAGATAGGAATGAACATATACATGCATATTGATTATTGAAATTTCTGAGTTTATATGCATGCCTAAGTATAGTTTGGCTTCTCATGGGAGTTGAGTGTACCCAGCTATATTGATAACTTCCCTTTTCCCTCCCGTTCATCCTTCTCTCCTCCCTCCCCCCACCTTCATAGATATGGTTACCCCAGCTTATGTGAAATTTCAACTTTGGTGGGTTTATTAATTAAACTTAGCTAGTTAACTTTCATCCTATCTTAGGTTTTACTCTGGCTTCCACATATAAGGGAAAATATTCAGCCTTTAAATCTTTGTGTAACAAACATATATCTTGAAACCAATGAAAATGGACACATAGAGCAAAGGCTGTATGCAAGCAAGTATGAGCTACAACCAAGGCTGCTCTAAGAGGAAAGTTTATACCAGTCAACATCTATGTGAAGAAAGAAAAAAAATATCAAACTAAAAATTGAACTTACTGTCCAAGGAACTTGAAAGAGAGAGAGAGAGAGAGAGAGAGAGATTAAAAAAACTAAGTTCAAAGTCCACATATGGAAGGAAAATAAATTCAAAACAGAAACTAACAAAGATAGAATGGAAAAACCTTGAAAATGGTGCATTTTTCAGACAACACTTAAAGAAAAGAAAGCATAGGCCACTATTAATGATGAACATAGATACAGAAGTCTCCAATAAAATACCTGCAAACTAAATTAAATGTTATATTAAAAGATTATACACCATGATCAAGTGGGGTTTATTTGTATTTTGCAAGAATGGTTAAACATATGCGAGTCAATATATTGATACACCTTTCACCAGAATGAAATATCAAAATCTTATGATCATTTCAACATACATAGAAGAAGCATTTGATGAAACTCAGTATTCTTTCATAAAGAAAACTCTTAACCACTTTAATAATTAATGTATCTCAAAATAATAAAGATCACTTAATTAAAGCCCACAGCTAATATCATACTTAATCATAAAATGCTGAAAACTTTTCCTCTAACATTTCTAACAAAACAAATGTGACTATTCTCTTTACTATATTTGACATAGCACAGGAAATTCTAGTCAAATAAATTAACCAAAGAAAAGATATGAAAGGCGATCAAATCAGAAAGAGAAAAACTGTATCTGTGAAAATAATATGATTTAATACATAGCAAACCCTAGACTCCAACAAAAACTGATAGAACTAATAAATTAATTTAGTAAAATTGCAGAATGTAAAATCAGGATGTAATAGAAAACAGTTAAACTAACAGCAAACTATTTGAATAACACATTAAGAAAACACTTTCATTTTCAAAATTTAACCAAAGAGATAAAAAATGTGTACACAGAAAAATATAAGAATTATGAAAGAAATAGATGACACAAATAAATGGCCGGATATCCTGTGTCCACTAATCAAAGAAACAAAAGGTCAAAATGTCCATAATATCCAAAACAATCTACATGTCATGTTAATATTGTAGTCCAATGATATTTTTCACAGAAATAGAGGAAAACATTCCTAAAATTTGTATGGAATTCTAAAAATCTTGACTAGCCAAAGCAATCTTGGCTTACAACAAAGCTGGGGCATCAGTTTTCCTGATTTCAAACTACGTTACAATAGCGGGTATGGTAATCAAAACAATTTGTTGGTGACATAAAAATGGACACAAAAGCAAATTAGAATAGAATTAAAAGCCCAGAAATAAATCCATACATGTACAGTCAAAAAATATTTGAACATGGTGTCAATATACAAAATGGGACTAGGATATTCTCCTTCACAAATGATGTTGAGAAAACTGAATAACCCCATCAAAGAATGAAATTGGGCCCTTATCTGGTACCATTCACAGACATTAACTCAAAGCAGCTTAAGACTTAAATGTAAAGCCTGAAATCATAAAATTCCTTGAAGAAAACAGGGGTAAGGACTCTACATCAGTCTTGGCAATGATCATTGGAGATCATACCAAAAAGCAAAAGAACAAAACCAAAAATGAACATAAGTTTATTTCAAACTAAAATACTTCTACAGAGAAAAAGGAGCAGTGAACAAGATGAAAAGACAATTTATATCATGAATAAAAATATTTACAAACCATGTATTATGTTTAATATTCAAAATATATAATTAATTTATACAAATGCACAGCAAGACAAACCAAGAAATATACCCTGAGTAAAAATGGGCAAGGACCAAAACAGACATTTTCCAAAGAAAATATACAAAATTTCAAGAGATAAATAGAAAATGTTCAATGTCATTAATCATAAGAAATATGCAATTTAAAACAACAAGCTATCACATCACTTGTTAGAATAAATAACATAAAAAAGACAAGAAATAGCAAGAGTTTGTGAGCACATAGGGAAAAGGGAACCCTTGTCCACTATTAGTATGAATGTAAATTGGCAGTCATTACTGAAAATAGTCTAAAGGATAGTCCATATATTACAAATAGAACTAGCATCTATCCAGAGTTTCTACTTTTGCTTATATATCTGAAGAAATGAAATCATATCATAGAAATATTTCTCTTCCCATGTTCATTGTAGCATAATTCACTATAGTAAAAAATGTCCCAACAATGCAGTGGAAACAGACTAAAGTGCCCATAACCAGACGAGAGGATGAAGAAAGTGTAGATAAGAAAGAAATCTTGTCAATCGTGATAACATCTTTGAATCTTGAAAAAGCTGTGTTAAGTGAAATAAGTGAGAGAAAGATAGATAATAGAACGTTAGTTATTTGTGGAATCTAAAATTGTTGACTTCATGGAAACTGACAATGGAATGGTGGTTGCTAGTGAGTAGGGAAATGGGGATATACTGATCTGAGCAAAGAATACAAACTTTAAATTAAAAGGTGAATTATTTCTAGGATCTAATATTAAATCAACAATGTATACAACAGAGACTATATTGTATTGTATAGAATGGGTATGTAAACAAACATTTTGTTAATCCTTTCATAATATTTTCATATAGCATGTCATCATATTTATACCTTAAATTTATAAAAATTATTTTTTCAATTATACCTCAATAAAGCTAGGGAAAAAAAAACATTTTTAAATCCTGCACAGGTAATGTTAATAGAGTTAGGAGTATTGTGTTGTTACTAGAAATTTGCTTGAGGGTAGATCTAAAGTATTCCCACCACAAAAAAGAAAAATAAATAAATAAAATGGTAACTACATGATACACTGGATGCCTTGTTAATTAACTTTTTGGGGTGATTATTTTATATGTGTACAGCAAAATACCAGGTTGCATGCCTAAAATATATGTAGTTTTTCTTTGTTGTTGATTATACTTCAATATAACAGGCACCAATATAGTGTATAATGGTCTATCCTGTGTGTCCTTTAATGCATTTATTTTACTTTTCTTTTCTTTTTGGTACTGGGATTGAACCTACAGCCTTGTATATGCTATCCATGTGCTTTAACACTGAGCCAAACTCCCAGACTCATCCATTAATGCATCTAAACTGAAAAGAAAATTATTTTATTTTTACTTGGTAAATAAAAGTTGTATGTATTTATGGAATACAATGTGATGTTACGGTATATGCATAGATTATGGAATGGTTAAATCAGAATAATTAACCTATCATGCTTTGTAATGGGATTTAAAATATATACTTTTAGCAATTTTGAAATAAAAAATGTGCTATTATTAATTATAGTGACTCTGCTCATCAATATATCCCTACACATTATTCCTCTGTCTGATTGAACTTTGTACCCTTTGACTAGTATCTCCTCTCCCATCATCTGTCCTTATGTACTGTTTCTGGAAGCTACTACCTATGTAATCTTATACATTGGATGTTTTTAGACTCCACATGTGTCTGTGTCTGGCTTATTTTACTTAGCATAATGTCTTATAGGTTCATGCATGTTTCTGTAAATGAGGGAATTTTCTTCTTTTTTCAATGCTGAATTGTAGTCCATTATTTATATATACTACATTTTTATATTTGCTTTTATGTTAATGGACATGTCTATCTTGGTTGTTGTATATAGTGTTGAATATAGGAAATCACATATCTCTTCAATTGCTGATTTCTTTCTTTGTCTATACATACAGAATTAGGATTATTTGATCATACAGAAATTCTGATTTTAGTTTTTTGAAGAACATTCAAAATATTTACAAATGGCCACACTAATTTACATTCTCATCAGCATCAATATTTCTGTATCCCTCACAGTATTTTTCAACTCATATCTTTTTGTTACTAATCATTTTTGCAGTTGTGAGGTACACCTCATTTTGGGTTCAATTGGCATTTCTCTGATGATTGGTGATGTCAAGCATTTTCTCATTCATATTTTTCCTTTTGAGAAATGTCCTATCAGATTCTTTTTATATTTTGTAAAAATGGAGTTAACTTGCTCTCTTTTCGTAAATTTTTAAATATTTTATATTTTAGCCTTTCATCAAATATATGATTTGCAAATATTCACTTTCTTTGAGTTTACTCTGATAACTGTTTCATTTACTCTGCAGAAGCATTTTAGGTTGATAAAATCTGATTTGTCTTTTTTATTTTTTCTGTTGCTTATACTTTGAGAATAATATCTAAGAAATTATTGCCTAGAATAATGTAGTGCTTACTTCATTTTTTCATCTAGTATTTTTCAGTTTCACATCTAAAGTATAATACATTTAGAATTTAATCTTATGTAAAATATTTGCTTTCTTTTAGTAATTATATAATTTAATTTTTATGTTTACATTTAGAGTTAAATTTAAAAAATTAATTTAATTTAAAATTTAAATTTAATTTAAATATGAATATATATTTATATTAAATTATATATATTAAATATAAATATATATTATATATTTATATATTAAATTTATATATTAGTTACAATATGAATTTAAATATTTTGTTTCCCAACTGACTACGCAATTTCTCTAAAACAACTTCATACTATCCATTTTAGTTCCAGTAATTTGAGGGTCCACCATTATTATATAATTTTTATAAATATTAGAATGTAAATGTGAATTTTTTGTCTTATGCAATTGATTTTTATATTTCCTCATCAATTTCCCTTAGTGCCTGTGGACCAAAGGTCAGCCTTCATTGTAAATTTTACTTGTAATCTGGGAGCAAGCACAGGCTGAAGAGATATTAGTTGGCTAATACATTTATTTAAGTATGATCATAAGATGTTTTTGGACTATTCATAACAAGATCTTTGGAAAACAATTTATTGACATGGAAGCCCTCTCCCATGTCTAGAATTTCAATGTCTTGCTGATAACTTCTGAAAATAATACCAATCCAATGCAAAAAATGTGGATTTTGAAGCTTATAAACAATGTAATTCAATAGTAGGGGAGGTAATGATTCTGGTACTGACTTAGAAGAATATTCAGGAATGAATGAAAAATCTTCCTTAAAGACTGAAGTATTAAAATGGATTTATCTTTCATGGCCAGAGATTACACACTAGACTATATTCTCCCAGATTGCAGAGTTCCTGCCCTAGCATCATACAAGAATAAAACCATATCAACAACAACAACACACTATTTTGGCACAGACTGGCCCTTTTGGGAATCTCAGTGGAAACTGTTTACCATAGGTTAAGGTCATAAGCTTCCAAAGGTCTTCTATCTTTGGAAGAAGAGCCTCGATTTTCAGAATGGCCATATGGCAGCATTTGGACTACATAAACCATGTGAAAGTAGTTTTAGTAGTAGAATTTGGTTGTTGTTGTAGTCAGGTGGACCATGATTCAGGAAGATCACTGATGATGGTTATTGTGTTCATGGGTAACTACTTAGCTTTCCAAATAACAAAACATAAAATAAGCACTTATAACCTTTCATTGACTCATGTCTACCTGTTGTATTGAGGACAGTGTACCACTTACTTTCTATGTATTCAGTGTTGGTGATAGAATCAGCTTGACTTATTATAGCCATGTTATAGTTATCAAGGGAATGAAGCACACAGTACAGTTAACAGACATTCAGGATGAGGGGAAGATTCCTTACCTTCATTCATTGATTCATTGGAAGGTTATCAAGCAGAACACTGGATGCTGGTAACACAAATATGAAAAATCAGAATCCATTCAATGTGATCTTTTTCTAACACAGAGATAGACATAATTACAACATACTAAGACTTAAAAACTATAAATCTATATATGGAAAGTGACTGGAAACACATACACAAAAAAAACATCTGTCATAGAAGTTGTGGAAATTTTTTAGCATAACAACAAAATGTGTTTTGGGTCCAGAAATTGAAAAATATACTTTCAAGGCTAATATATGGGGAATATCTGTTAAGTGAGTAAGTAATGTTAAAAAGCAGTATTTTAGAACTCTGTATTTGAATGTCTAAACCACATAGAAATTGTGCATCTTTTTTAGTTGCTTTGTGTTCTATGCTGATGCCTTCTAAGCTTCAAGCAGAATGCCTGGGGAAAGGGTCAAGATCTGTGGATCTCAATACTACTAAAAGAAACTTAGGGACAACCAGATTTAGAATCAGATATTCTAACTGTAACAACTAGAATAAACTAGATTTTAAAATTATGAACAATGACTATCTCTGAATGACCTAAATAGAATTGACCAATATTCAAATGAGGGAAGAGGATGAGAATTCTCTTTGGTTCTTCTAGTTAATTTGGATAGCAATTGTCTTTGAAGTTCCATTAAAGGCTAATGTCCCAGTAGCCCTATCCTTTGAATTTCTTACCACCTGTTCACAGCTGCTGAGAACAATTTACTGTTTATTGTACACACATACTTACACTGAGGCACACACAAAGAAGTGGTTTAATAGGAGCCCATGTGGAGAATTGGAATGGAACCCAGACTTCAGGGTTAATCATGATGCTGGGGGTAAAGTCTTAAGAGGTAACTGCTGATTGGAAAAGATTAGATGCTAGACCCACATAATAGTTGCTTAAAACCCATGTGATTAATCTCCAGGTGGCTCTGGACTCCAGCGCACACTGTGAAAGTCCCTTCAGCTCAACACAGATGAAGTGAAGTGATTGCCAGGAGTTAAACTGAAACCTAAGGGCAAACCGGATGATTTTATATTTTGTTTGCTGACGGGCAGCTGCTAAAATTGAAACATTAAATTGACATATAGTGAAACATCAGGACTAGAGTCTCATTTTAGGACACATTTAAATCTTCTCAACATTCCCTCTTGTAATTGCTCTGACTTTTGAGTTCTATTTTATTTAATGACACTCAGTGAACTGAATTGCTTCAGTGAAATGAGAAAGCAGCAAGGAAATTCAGTGGAAGGTTTGATTACATCCCTTGTTGCAGCCTAGTTTCTGAATAATCTTATACCTTGATTATATAATCTTCTTTTCACGGTTTATCCACCATCAAAATGGAAAACTATTCAGGGATGATATAGTTATCTACCATGTATTTGTTGTACTTATAGCTAAAATATTAAAAAAACAAGCTATGCTATTTGAATTTGAAATTCTTCTATTTGAAAGCCTAGATTTATTACTTTTTAATCTTTCAAGCTGAAAAATTGCATACACTAATGCATATCATTTTCTTAGCGATTTAATTCATATGTTCTCTCTTGTAGTAATTTTGCTAAAGTATTAAGTGCTGACAATATTTTTGCAGTAATCTGTCCATTCAGGATAAAACATATTTAAAAAGGGCCGTTTTACAGAAAGAGGTAAAAAGTAGGTTACCAGAAATTTAAAGGTTTAGTAAACACTCTACTCTTGTGCTTGTATTTAAAGCTACCATACAAGCTGAGATTTTTATATTTAGCTGATGATAAAAGGCAAGCCAATAACTGCACCAGTGAGTTGCTAAGCCACTAGAAAAAAGCAAACTGTTCTAAGTACAGGAATCAGCCAAGCTGTGATCTGTGAAATTTATAAACTGTATATAAAATGAGGTCACTGAATCATGATCTCATTCTCACAGAATCATTTAGATACACATGTGCATCAGTATGAATTGTTTGAAACCCAAGAATTGTTGGTGAAAATTACACCATGCTATACAACAATATTCCTACACATAAAGATAAAATTAAAATTATCTAGCACATTAACATATTTCCATGCACAATCACTTTACTACCAGACCTCCTCTTTATTTCTGCATATCCAGAATTTTAAATTATAACAATTATACACAAAATCTCAATGCATTTTATAACCAGCTTCATTTCAGACACCATTTAGAACTATAAGGTGATAAGGTATTATTAAGAGGAACTGTAAAAAAATACACTTTTGACTGTCAACGTTGAGTTATTACAAGAATAATCTTCTTGATTTTGGTTTTGGTAAAGAATAAAATTATTCTTCATTTCTTAAACTTAAGCATGGTTTCTAATGTAAGATCCCAAAGTCAACTAGAAAGATTGGTTGTTGGTAAGAGGACAAATAACTGACAACACTATGTTATGAAAGGCAGTATGACAAATGGAATAGGAATGCACAAAGACATTGAAATAAATTCAATTATCATATAAATTATATGATCACTGGCATTCAGAAAATAAAAGGGGCTGAATTGCAACTACTGGAAGCTAAATTCAAAAGGACTCACAGGAAATTATAATATCATCCTGACTATGAAAATCATAACAATCACAAATAACAGCTTGAGAGAAAATAAAAAAAAGTAAATGATGACATATTTTAAAATCAGGAGCAACAATTATTTGAAAACTTTAACATGTTAACATGATGTTCCACAGAAATATAGATGAAACTTGATTTAGAGAATTTACCAAAGTGGAGTGAGTTACTTGGGAAAAATTGAAGCATTTGTTATATATGTATATAATTCTATCTTTCATTTCATGTTAATTTTACAGGAAGAAATGCTATGATGAAATGATAAATGAATGCATTATAAGGCTGTGAATACTTTGAAACAAGAGAAAAAGTCTCATTTATTTCTTTAGACCTAAGACCTAGCATAGTTCATTAGCAGTAATAAGCTTCTAAAAATGCACTGATGACTAGACCTTTTATGATTTCCAAGAATGAAAAGAAGTAATGATTTAGGGACTAAGAGAGATAAATTAGATGATTGTACAATAGTGCATACTTTTGCAAATTTTGAAGAAGTCCTGAAACTCAAATTCCTCTACCTCTTATGGAAAGGGGATTCCTGCTTAAGAAGATGAACAAGATGAACTTGTGTTTAAGGGACTGTCTCTTCTCCCACTTCAGTTTTTGTCTCCTTTGTTGAGTATGAGGTAACTATTTATGTGAGTTTGTCTTGTGTCTTCTATTCTAGTCCATTGGTCTTCATGTCTATTTTGGTACCAGTACCATGCTTTTTTTTGTTATTATAGCTCTGTAATGTAATTTGAAGTCTGCTATTGTGATTCCTCCAGCTTCATTTTTCTCGTGAAGGATTACTTTGACTATTCTAGATCTCTTATTTTTCCAAATGAGTTTCGTGACTTATTTGTGTGATTCTGTGAAAAAGGTCATTGGAATTTTGATGGTATTGCATTGAATCTCCTTAGTACTTTAGATAATGGCCAAGCCATTTTGGTTATATTAATTCTCCCTATCCAAGAACATGGGAAGTCTTTCCATCTTCTAAGGTATTCTTCAATTTCTTTAGTGTTCTATAGTTTTCACTGTAGAGATCCTTCACCTCTTTTGTTAGGCTGATTCCCAAATATTTTAATTTTTTTGAAGCTACTGTGAATAGAATAATTTTCCTCATTTCTTTCCTAGTATGTTCATCATTGGAATAAAGGAATGCAATTGATTTTTGAATGTTGATTTTGTACCCTGATACCTTGCTGAATTCACTGATGAGTTCTAGAAGTCTTCTGGTTGAGTTTCATTTTTTAATCTTCTAAATATATAATTTAGAAAACAGTGATAGTTTGAACTCTTCTTTACCTATGTGTATACCTTCAATTTCTTTCTCTTGCCTAATTTCTCTAGCCAGAGATTCAAGGACTATGTTGAAAAGGAGTGGTAAAGTGGGCATCCTTGCCTAGTTCCTTTTTTCAGAGGAAATGCTTTCAATTTTTCCTCATTCAGAATAATGTTAGCTTTAGGTTTGTCATAAATAGCCTTAAGGACCTAAAAGCAACATACTACAGGGATGCCGCCACATCAATGTTCATAGTACCTCAATTCACAATAGCTATGCTATGGATCTAACCAACTGATGAATGAATAAAGAAATTGTGACACATACACACAATGGAGAATTACTCAGCTGCAAGGATGAACGACAGTGTCATTTGCTGGCAAATGGTTGATACTGGAGGATATCATGCTAAGTGAAATATGCCAGTCTGAAAAAAAATCAAAGGTTGAATGTGGAAGGTAACCTGAAATAAGGAAAAGAACAGGAGTAGTCAAGGGAAAGGAAATGGAAGAAGGAGGAATGAAATAGGGAAATTTAACTTGCTCAAGTCCAAACGTGAACATAACACAATGAATCTCATCAATATATAATTCAATGAGTCACTAAAAAATAAAAATGGAGTGGGGAAAAGCCATTTAGTAAGCAACAGAAATACCAGTAGAGGGAAGAAAAGAAGGGATGCGGGAATACTGGGACGGAATTCAAATACACTATACTACATGCCTTTACAAAAAGGCAAATGTTTAATCCTATTGTCATATGTCTAAAAAATAACAAGGGGTGATAGGAAGTGAGGAGAAGGGGAAACATTGAACTGAGTTAAAACAAGGGACACTCCAAGCACTTATAAGTATGTCACTGTTTATGCATTGTCATGTATACAAAAAATGTTCTTCGTAGGTGTAAGAATTTATCACTATACTTGGGTGCATTTGGAAAATGATATGACCCAGAAACAGGTAAGGGAACAGGGGATGGAAAGAGGAAAGTGGGAGTTGTTGGGGGATGGATAGTGACCAAATTGTATTGCTGTATTGTGCATCTGTGAATATGTGACCACAAATCTTATCATTATGCACCATAATGCAATATAACGCACCAATAAAAAATAAATAAGGAAAAAATGATGGACTTATGTTACCTGTTGCTATGTGGCCACATGCCCTTATTACTCTGGTGATATAATATATATATATATATATATATATATATATAAAACTATAGGTATATATATAACTAAACAAAACTGGAAATACTAAATACTATGTATGGTGATTATTTTTCAGTTTTTTATTTTCAAGTACCAAAGTGACTCCACATCCTGGCTTATGAATGTATGAATGAAAATGATACTTCCTAGCTTTATAAATGTTGCATAGCTCTTAAAGAGTGAAACATATCATAGTCCAATTGCCTCCTGGAAAGATGAGGAAGCTTACCCCAGAAATATGCAATTTTTATATCTCATATAAGTAGAACAAGACATAATCCATGTCTCCTATTTCTAAAAGCAGTATTTTCCCCTAATACTATCAAATAAACCCTTATAAAACTGTTTACTAATTCAAGCAAGTGAACATATTTAATGATTGCCTCAGAACATCAAACCTGGTAAGAGAAAGCAATGAAAGCAATGATAGCTTTCTATAAGAAATTAAAAGAAACATTTATTTTTTCTTACACACAACTGAGTTATGTTAAATATAGTTCAAAGACTATCTAACACCTGCTTGGTTTTTCAATAATGAGAGAGTAGTGAGAACACATTAGTCAAACGGGAAGAAAGAACATCTTACCTTCACACCATTAATAAACTACCCTAGTGACTTTATTATTTTAGGATTGCAGAAAGCATAAATTTCAACTTTTTTTTTTCTCTTTGGGCACTCATTACCTCATAGAAATAACTAATCCAAAACAAGTAAACGAAATAGCATGAAGCAGAAAAATAAGCAATGTTTAGATGAATGAGGTATATCAAATCTGTAGTGAGAAATGGAGAGATATTTTCCAAACAAATCTTATTGATATAAAGGAACATTTTCCACATTTTCCCCATAAAGTTCATGTGTAATATAATATATATATTATATTATTTATATATATATATATATATTATTTACATATATATAATATATGTAAACAATACTTTTAATCTAGATTAAAGGTTAATAAAGCTTATAACAGAAGTACCAGCGTTCCCATAATTGTCCAATCTCTTCTCTCAGTTGAGATAATTTCAGAATTCTTTATTTTATCTCAATTATGTTTTTAGGCCTCAAAGAGAATTAATGCTTTCTTTGACTCTTATGAACTTCATTTTACCTGTGAAAACAGATAAATTTATTAATTTATGAATGTGCCACTTATATGTAAAAAATTGATTTCCCCTAGGATTTGAAGTCCAAGGTCCATCATTCCTGACTATTCTGAAATATTTTTTTCCTAATGTTGAGACTTCATCTTCTAGATCTCAGACTGGTGTTTTTTATCTTTTCATTCTTACTTAATGTTGGTAAACAGTTATTGTAGAGATATGAAGTAATATTGAAAATATCATTTTCATGGTTTGTACTTTATTCGTTTTATCTTAAAGCAACTTCTTTTGCATTCTTCATCAGCAGGTATTTTCCATCTTTCCTATTGTTTTCTATATCATAGGTTTAACGATGATTTTCTTTTTCTATTTTAGAGAAATAGAAAGGGAGAAAGAGATAATCAAATTTATTTATTTTTCCATTTGTCATTTGTTTCTCCAACATGTAATTGTGTATGTGGTGTTGGGGTTTGAACCTGGGTGCTTACACATGCCAGACAAGAGCTCCAACTATAGAGCCACTGCTCCAGCCGCTCAACCATGATTCTTGAAGGTATGCACATGCACCTGGTGGTCTAGACAATTTTCTTCGACTCTTGGTCAGCATTCAATGTCCATGTTCACTTAGGAGTCCATATCACCATCCAGAAATCACTCAAAGCATGGCATGCAGGCAATTTATGTCCCATCAGCAGTCTCTTAGGCTTTGAGCTTCCTTGCTCACACGTTGCTAATTAAACCCCATTGTACTACAACTAATAAACAGTACCTTAAAGATCTCATCCCTTTTGTCACAATTTTAAGCTGTATTCTTTTCTGCACTTTTTGTTTCTCTAATCAAATCTTTCAAGCCATCCTATAAACTGTCCTTCATTTTGTAACCAAGGATGTCACTCTTCTCCTGTCAAATGCCAGTACTTTCAAGTATACACTGATCGCATTTTCATTAATTTCCAAGCACATTTTCCTTCCAGTTACCTATCTGCTCTGAATCAGTAGTGTCTCCATATCTAGCAACATGAGTACAAAAAAATGCTTCAAGTTTCCTACATGATTTTCTAAATTTCCCAAGTGACAGCAATTAAAGAAATCTTTTCTAGTATCCGCTTTAATGTCCAACCATTGCACTGCTTTCCAGTCTTCATAGAACTGTAGGTCAAGGTTAACATATACTCTCTGTGTTTCCATGGCTGTTTACTGATACATCCCACTTCATCCTGGCTTCATCTTCATTTCATGAGAACTCTTCTTTTCTGAAGAATATTAATAATAAAAGATGCTGGAGGGGTTGCAGGGAGTTAGGAATACAAGTATACTATTGGCGGAACTGCAGACTGGTACAGCCATTCTGGAAAGCAGGGTGGAGACTCCTCAAAAAATTAAGGATGGATCCACCATATGGTCCAGCTAGGCTTCTTCTGAGTATTTTCCCAGAGGAATTAGAATCAGAACATTACAGAAAAACAGAAAACTCTATATTCATAGCAACTCAATTTATAATAGCTAAATTATGGAATCAATCAAGATGCCCCTCCCCGGATGAATGGATCAAAAAGCTGTGAATATACATGTATACACACATACATACAATGGAGATCTACTTAACTTTTAGAAACAATGATTTTGTGGCCTATAAAGGTAAATGGATGGGGATGGAGCAGTGGCTTGGTGATTACGGCGCTGCCCAGCATGTGCAAGTACACGGGTTCAAACCCCAACAACACACGTACACAACTAAGTGTCCGAGCAACAAAAAAAGCCATGTGAAAAACTCAATAAAATTTGATTCTCATGCTAATAAGCTGGAGTAAACTTCTTCACACCTGCATGCCTATAATTTGGTCCCACATACTCATATTATAAAAACCTAAGGAGATTCTCTTTGACCTTGGTGTTTTCTGTGTTGTTTTTTTTTAAAGAGAGAGGAACAGTGAAACAAAAAGAAATTTTTTTATTTAGATTTTCATTTGAATTTTATTATTCCAACATTTCATTTTCATATGTGGTGCTAGGGCTTGAACCTATGTCCTCACACATACCAGGAAAGTGCTGTACCCACTGAGCCACTGCTCCAGCCCCTGATGTAGGCTTGTTAAAGAGACAGATTATTTGTTTGCTATTTTGTTTGTTTGTTTGTTTACTTTTGTGTTAGTTTTTTGTCTTTTTTTTCACTTTTGATTTCCTTGCTATCCTAACTCTCTTTTCACTGAGGATATAATGAAAATATAGTGTTTCCTACAAAATTAAAAAATTTTTTGATTCTGTCTCTCTCTCTCTCACTGTTCTTCTCTCTTAAAAAAAAAAAAAGAAGGAAATGGATGACAATGGAAGAAATCATGCTGAGTGAAGTTAGCCAACTCCAGGGACTCATGGGTCAACAGTTTCCCCTCATTTGTGGAGGCTAGAGAAAAACCCAGGCTTGAGTGAAAGGTTGTCAAACTCATGTATTAGACCCATCAAAAGCATAGAACACATAATCTAGGGAAATCATTGATATGTGGGGCAGAGTCAGGGCAAGGGGAAAGGGAGGGAGGACAGGGAGGAATTTAGAAGAACAATCAACAATGTAGCATATTCTTTAGTCCCCAGAGAATCCAAATAATACCTATGCAGTTATTTAATTCTGGAAAATTACATTGTAAGCATATGTATGTATATCATATATAAGCATATATATATACATATATAAATATACATATATATATATACCACTCAAAGGGGTGAAATATAGAAGAATGAAGAGACTGGGATATGGGTGATGTGGGGGTAATTCTGCTTTGAGAAAAAATGCATATCATAATGTTACTTTATATGCATTTATGATTGTATAATAACTCAACTCCTTAATAAAAATTAAGTAATGAAGTAAAAGCAATGTCTTTTGAGAAAAAAAAATTATTCTTTTCAATTCCAACAGTCATCTTCACATTTTCTAAGTCAATATTGTTCCTCTGCTTTGTCATCTAGTTCAGATTGTACTGAAAATAATCCTTATTCTTCTTCACCACCTGGCTTAGGAGCATCACTGGACTAGACTAATCCACTTTTCTACTTCAGAAACTACATTTTCGCTTCAGTCTCTTCTGAATCTATCCATTTTGTTAGACTAAAATGTCCTTGTATGACTGTGAAATTGTTTTGTAAATATGTTTTAATTGAATAGTAGTGGCATGCTAGGATTTCATTTGCTTTTTAGTTTTACACTCAATATTGTATTTTTAAAGTGCTAAACATGTATCTATGTATACATTGAATTTGTTCTTACACACCTTGCATTTCAATGCAAGGTGTTATCTCCATACCTTGCTGTCTTCTAGGACAGTCAACAAGGTTGTTTTTATCATGTGAAAATATTGGGAGAAAAACATCATAATCTATGGTCTGAGTGAAAAAATATGGAAATCCCACTCCTCCACCTTGATATATATCCAGGTGTGTATACTCCTAGGACATGACTAATACATAATTAATTTTACTATAAATTGTCAAACTATTTGCCAGGTTAGCCACATTGGTTACCCCTCTAAAAACCTGCAAAGTATACAGTGATCCTTTCCTCCTCTCACCATACTAATGGACATGTTGAATGATGTTAATGTCTAATTTTTTGCTATGTAGTTGGAAATTTATTTTCTCTCTCTCCTTATCCTTTTTTTTCTCTGTATCTCATGCTTCTTCTTCCCCTTTGTCATTCTCTCTCCTTTCCCTCTCTTCCACTTTCTTGTCACTAATGAGGTAATTAATTTTTCTCTATTTAGTCATTTGTTTCCTTTTGAGTGATCATACCCAAATTTTGTTTTCTTTTTTTTTTTATTGAGTTGCAAGAGGTCCTTGTATTTTTAATTATAAAACCCTTGTCAGTTTATCAGTTTTATGGAATAAAATTGTTCTGTTACATTGTTTCCTATTTTTTTGGTGTACCAGTACCCATTTTTAATACTGATGGCATCAGTTTATCATTGTTATGTTATTCATTATAGTGATTTTCCAAATAACAATATTAATAATAAAAATTATGATATTAATACCTACTATTTTCTAGAGACATATGCAAGGTCTTTACTAATAATTTTTATTTTATGATAACCTTAACAATTAAGCTTTATTATAATTACTATTTTAAACCTGAAAATCAAGGGCTGGAGCAGTGGCTCGGTGATTATGGCTCTTCCCTGGCGTGCATGAATACACGGGTTCAAATTCCAGCACCCAAGTACACAATTGAGTGTCAGAGAAATGAAAGCCATGTGAAAAACTCAATAAAAATTGCTTCTCTCTATCTCTCTCACTGTCCTTCAAAACAAAAACAAAAACAAAAACAAAAACCTGAAATTCAATGCACAAAGAGTTTAAACAATGTTCCCTGAAACAAAGAATTAATAACTGACAGAATCTAGTTTCAAAAGTAGTTAGTACAGTGACACATGTTATCATTCAATTATACAGTATACTATCACTTGGAATAAAACAAATTATTTGGAGATAACATTATAAAATGATTAATAGTCATACAAAGTATTTGAGTAAATGGAGATACTATGTTCCTCTGTAGGACAAAGTAACACTACAAAAGATCTATTATCATGAACAATTCACAGGTTAGCGATTTGGCTTCCGAACTCAAAATCCTGACAATATCCCAACCCAAGCAAGGGATGGGACAAAACTCCCAATCAAGCACCAAAAATGAACAACCAGAAGGAGATCTCAGACCAAGAATCCACTTCAATTTAAGGAGTGAGAAGCCCCCACATTGCATCAGGGTGTGTCCCTTCCTGACAGGTGCATCAGACATTCCAAAGGACCCCATACCTAGATAATACACAGCTGTCATGCACACCTGCCAGGTCCAGATAAATTAGTCCTATCCCACAGCCAAGGATCCCAGGTCACAGCACAGCACATAGGCTGCTCTGTTCTGGTCTGCCCCATATTTCTGGGACTCCAGCACTCAGTGATGTACCCCTACCACTTAGCTTCAAAAATGCAGCTTGCTGCACAGTAACCCTATCAGGTACAATGTCCAAATACTAGAAATTAGATCCAAAAGGTGCAACAAAATGAGACTTTGGCAGAAACAGCTTTCTAGAAGAACATGGTCATCAGAGAGGTAGTGTCTGACCCAACCCTTGACCTATAAGGAAGAAGAACCCAGAGACTTGACTTGCTTCAAAACAGGGAACCACAATTCCAAAACAAGCTTTTCAAAGATGAAGAATCAAACTAGAAGAGGTTCTCACCAAACCCCTCTAGCAGGGAGCACACAGTCAGGGAGTGGGATGAAAATCTAGAACAAATTATCAATGATCTGATTATTAAAAAGAATAATGAACTAAAAGAAGATTTAATGAAGAGACTAAGTGAGAAAACTCAAGAGAAGAAAAACTCCATTACCAAAGAAGTACACACACTGAAAATGGAAGTAATAGAATTAAAATCTGCAGTCAATGACATCAGAGGAACCATGGAAGCATTTAAAAACAGACTAACTTCTATAGAAAGCACAAATTCAGCTCTCGAAGAAAGAACTTCTGACAATGAGGATAGGCTAAGTAAGCTTCAGCATACAGATAATAAAAAAGAAAAAAAAAAACTTTTCAGAACAGGAGTAAACTTTTCAAAATATGTGCAATGAAATTAGAAGAAACAATATAAGAGTAATTGGTATACAGGAAGAAATCGAAAAGCAAATGAATGGTGCAGGAACATTTTCAATGAATAGTTAAATAGTTTAAATAGTTTAAAAAATTTTCCCATGTAAAAATAGAGTCAATTATGCTCATCCAGGAAACTTGTAGGACACCCAATAAGCCTAATCAAATGAGGAGCTCACTGATACACATCATATTCAAAATGTATAAGAGGAAAATAACAGAAGAACATTAAAAGTCAAAGGGAGAAATGCCAAATCATACTGAGAGGCAAACCAATAAAGATCACCTCTGACTTTTCAACTCAGACTCTAGAAGAAGTCCTTCTTTTCAATTTCTAAGATTAGCATTAAAAATTAGGAGGGATATATAAGCTTATGCTCCACCACAAATCCCTATGAAAGGAAGAAGAGTCTAATACCAAAGCCAGCAGAAGACAGGGAATGATCATGATCAGCACTAAAAATCAATGAAATTGAGAATAAAAATAACAATATTTAGAATTGATGAAACAAAAAGCTTTTTTTAAAAAAAAATAAATAAAATTGACAGACAC
>PVKS010023234.1:0-32624 GCA_004027875.1 Aplodontia rufa
ATATTCAGTTTGTCCAGCACCATATGTTGTAATATTTTGACCCCTTTGTCAAAATCAGATGTTTAAAGATTTGAAGGTTTGTTATAGGGTCTTCTATTCTATTCAATTGATATTCTTTCCTATCGTGATACCAGTACCATGCTGTCTTTGTTATTATGGCTCTATAGTATAGTTTTAGATCTGGTATGGCAAAGCCACCTGTTTCATCTTTCTTGCTTAGTAGTGTTTTGGCAATTCTAGGTTTCTTATTGTTCCAAATGAATTTGAGAATTGCTTTTTCTTTGTCTGTAAAGAACAACATTGGTATCATTATAGGATAGCATTAAATGTGTATAAAGCTTTCGATATAATGCAGAATTTTATTATGTTAATTCTGTCTAATCAAGAGCATGGGACATCTTTCCATCTTCTTAGGTCACCTTGTATTTAATTCTTCAAAGAATGAAAATTTTCATTGAAGAGATCTTTGATTTCCCTTGTAAGGTTAATCCCCAAGTATTTTATTTTTTGAAGAGATTGTGAATGGGACTGATTTCCTGATTTCTTCATCAGTCCTAGTATTATTAGTGTATAGGGAAGCTATTAATTTATGCTTGTTGATCTTGTATCCTGCCTCTTTGCTAAATCTATAAGTTCAAGCAGTTTACTGATGGAGTTTTTTGAGTATTCCAGATTCATGCATTAGCAAAAAGAGAGAGTTTGATGTCTTTTCTTCCTATTTTAACCTCTTTGATTTCTTTCTCTTGCCTAATTGCTCCAGCTAGGGTGTCAAGAACTCTATTGAATAAAAGTGGTGAGAACAGACATCCTTGTCTTGTTTCCAATTTTAGTGGAAATGCTTTCAGCTTTTCTCCATTTAGTATTGTACTAGCTGATAGTTTAGCATATATAGCCTTTACATACATCAGAAATGATCCTTTGAACCCTATCTTCTCTAGAGTAGAGTTTTGAACATAAAACGGTGCTGGATTTTATCAAAGGCCTGTTTTGCATCCATTGAGACAATCATATGGTTTTTGTCCTTGATTCTGTTTAAGTGTTCAATTATATTAATTGTTTTGCGTACGTTGAACCAGCCCCGCATTTCTGGGATGAAGCCAAGTTGGCCATGATGGATTATCTTCTTTATAAATTTTTGAATATGATTTGCTAGTACTTTATTAAGGATTTTTGCATCCAAGTTCATCACGGACATTGGTCTGTAGTTTTCTTTTTTCCGTGTAGCCTTATTGGGTTTTGGTCTCAGAGTTATGGTTGTTTCATAAAAAGTGGATGAGAGAGTTCCCTCCTTTTCAATTTCTTGAAACAACTTAATAAGGAGAGGTGTTAATTCCTCCTAGAAAGTGTGGTAAAAATCAGTGGGGAAGCCATCAGGTCCTGGGCTTTTATTCTTTGGTCAACTTTTAATTGCGTTATGGATTTCAGTGTCTGTGATTGGGCTATTTAGGAATTCAATATCCTCTTGATTCAATTTAGGGATGTTGTATGTGTCAAGAAATTAATCCATTTCTTCCAAACTATCAAATTTTGAGGAGCATAGGTTTTGAAAATATGACCTTATAATTTGTTGGAGTTCCATGGGCTCAGTGGTGAGCACTCCCTTTTTATTGGCAATTTTATTGATTTGCTTCATTCCCTCCTTCTTTTATTTAGATTTGTTAGGTGTCTATCTATCTTGCTTATTTATTCAAAGTTCCAGGTCTTTGTTTCATCAATTCTTTTTATTGGTTTTTTTTTTTGTTCTCAATTTCATTGATTTCAGCTCTGATCTTCATCATTTCCTGTCTTCTGCTGGCTTTGGGGTAAGATTATTCTTCCTTTTGAAGGGCTTTGAGATGGAGCATGCACTTATTTATTTGGGATCTCTCTTCATATTTAGTATGGACACTCAGTGTTATAAATTTTCCCCTTAGGAAAGCTTTCATGCTGTCCCAGAGGTTTCAATATGCTGTGTCTTCATTTTATTTCTCTTCCAAGAATTTTTGGATTACTTCTCTGATGTCTTCTTGGATCCATTCTTCATTTACTAGCGTACTATTAAATCTGCATGAATATGTGTGTTTTCTGTTGTGATCTTTACTGCTGATCACTAGGGTCATAGCTTTGTGGTCTGAAAGGATACACGGAATAATGTCTACTTTTTTATATTTGCTGAGATTAATTTTATGAACTAGAAGATGTTCTATTTTGGAAAAGGATCATGTGCTGCAGGGAAGAAAGCGTGTTCTGCTAACTTGGGTTACAAAATTCTATATATGTCTATTAAGTCCATTTGATTTATGGAGTTAATTTAGGCTGATGATTTATTTCTTAATTTTTTGTTTTGATGATCTTTCTAATTGTGACAGTGGAGTGCTATAATCTCCCAGTATTATTGTGTTGAGGTCCACAAGTTGTTTGATGTCATGGAGTAATTATTTCACATAGTTGGGTGCACTGTTGTTTGGAGAGTAAATATTAACTATGGTTATTTTTTCCTGTTGAAGGGTTCATTTTAGTACTAAGTAGTGGGCTTCTTTATCTCTTCTGATTGATTTATGTTTGAAATTTACTTTGTTGAATATAAGTACAGTGACACTGGCTTATTTTCTTGGGCTGTACGCATTGTAAATTTTTTCCATCCTTTCACCCTTAATCTGTGGAAGTCACTGCCTCTTAGGTGAGTTTCTTGTAAGCAGCATATGGTTGGATTTTGTTTCTTGATCCCATATGCAAGTCTGTGTCTTTTGAGTGGTGAATTTAGACCATTCACATTCAATGTAAAAAGTTTGTAATTAATTCATAGTAATTGTGTCTTATTTAGATAGTTCTGTGGTTGCTTTTTTGGTTAGTTATTGCTGGGTGATACTTTTACTGAATTTCTTCAGTTTGTGGGTTTTGGGTATCAATTGTTTGTTATTCTGTCTGGAGTGTTTGCTTGAGAATTCTTTGTAGAGCAGGTTTTCTGTTTACAAATGCTGCCAGTTTTGTTTTATCATGAAAAGTTCTTATTTCTCCATCAAATTTGAAACTGAGTTTTGCTGGGTGTAGAATTCTTGTCTGCATGCTGTGATCATTCAGCTATTGAAAGATATCATTCCAAGACCTTGCCTCCAGAGTCTGGGTTGAAAAGTCCCAGACAATTCTTATTAGTTTGCCTCTGAATGTGATTTGGTGTTTCTCCCTTGCTGCTTTTAATATAGTTTCCTTGGTGTCTCTGTTGCACAATTTGAATATCATGGGTCTTGGTGAGTTTCTGCTTTGATTAGGCCTATTGGGTGTCCTGTAAGCTTCCTGGATGAGCATGTCTGATTCTATTTTTATGTGAGAAAAATTTTCATTAACAATTTCTTTGAGAATATTCCTCATACCTTTGTTGCATGTCTCAGTTTCTTCCTGTATACCAGTTACTGTCAGATTGTTTCTTGTCATTTCATCCCAGACATTTTTAAAATTCTGTTCATGATCTCTTAGTTTTTATCTTTTTTAACATTGGTGAGCTGTAGCTTGATCAACCTGTCTTCACTGCCGGATGGTCTTTCTTCAATAGCAGAGGTTCTATTTTCCACTGACGTTAGTCTATTATTAAATTCTTGCATGGTCCCTCTCATGTCATTAACTGCAGATTTAGGTCTGATACTTCCTTTTGGAGAGAGTTGACTTCTTTAATGACAGAGTTTCTCAACTCTTGAGTTTTCTCATTTATTCCCTTCATTGTCTCTTCTTTTAATTCATTATTCCTTTTTGTTATCAGCTCATTGATATATTATTCTAGCTTTTCATCCCTGTCCCTGGCTCTAGCCCCCTTACTAGGGGAGTTTTGGGGATTGATGACAACCTCTTCAAGTTTGATTTCTCATGTCTGAAGAAATTCTTTTCACTTATTTTACTGGTGAACCCTTTGTGGAAGCAATACAAGACTCGGTGATTCTTTTTCCTGTCCCCTTCCAGAAGGACTAAGCTGTTGGATTGGGAAATCTGTTTAGGCCCTTACTTCAAATGGTGTTTTTATCAGGTAAGTTGATTTCAAAAGTCTACCCCCTTTACTATAAAGTGTTAGTTACCATTACTGATTTCCAACACCTCATTGTGTTAATAGAAAATTGTCAATATGTACAATGAAAGCTTACAATAAACAGTAGTAAATTAGTTGTTTAGAACAGACTATAATAAACTTTTGAATTCAGGCTATGCAACTAGTGATAGTGATAATCAATATTTTCAGTGACATGAAAATTTAATTATTGCATATGTCAGACTTTAGGAACAAACAAGTGTTATTCAGATTAACAATCATAGCAGGTATCATTATGCAGTCTTAATAGTGCGGGATTGAAGAGAGTTAACTAATTTGGAGTCAGAGAGGGAGGGTAATGCAGGTGAAATTTAGAGAGGAGATTATGTAGACCATTGTGGACAGTGAGAAAGTGAAGGAGGTAAAGAATTTGCTGTAGAAAGAAAAAGAAATTGCTAAAAAGAAAAAATGGGAAAAGAAAATTAAAATAACTAAATTTAAAATTAAAGAAAAAAGATGAAAGAAAAAAAGAAAATAGGGATCCAAAGGGAAGCAAGGATAGCTGTGGCCTAATATGGTAAGGGTAAAAGATTTATTACTAAGATTTAGGTGATCATTTAAGGGAAGAAGTTCTCCCTGTTGAATTATGCTTGTCAGGCATGATATATTTTGAATACTATATGCACTGACCAGAATTCTTCTTCTCAAGAATGAGGACAAGTTTAGACAGGATAAATAAGAGGGAATCAGAGAGACAACAAACAGATAAAAAAGAAGAAGAGAAAGAATCCTAAAAACAGGCTATCAAAATAGGAAAAAATATTGTCATTATTTTTTGGAGCACTTTCCCTAAAAGAAGAAAGAAAAAAAAATGAAAGAGTGGAGAGATAACCACACGCAGAAATTAAAAGGGCAGGGAAACAAAAACAATCAGTATTTTTATATATCAAAGAACCAGTAAACTTTTCCAGTTATTGCATTAGTACTCATCTAGAACATGCAAGCAACAACAACAAAAAAAGGGTTGAAAAACAAAAAAAATATTAATAATAAAACCTTGGATGTATAGTCGGTAAGAGTGTCTCTGATCCTTTCAGAAGGAGTTCTTCACTGTCTGTCTGGGTATGAAAGGCAGGGTCACTCAGTTGGGACTTTCAGGGGATCTGAAAGTCAGAAGTTTTATGTTTTCAATGCTCCATCTGCTGGTGGTTGCCGAAACTGACTCCTGTGATATTAGAGTTGGGGCAAGAAGTTCACTGGGCTTAACAAGGAGTGTCCTTCTGGCTGGGGTGGTAGCGGCTAGTGCTGAGCAATGTTCCACGTTACTCCACTAACTCAATCCCTTATGTGAAGAGGAGTCAGGGGCTGACCCAAGCCTTCTCTTCCCGATTCAGCCTGTGGTTTGTGGCAGGCTCCAGATGCAGTTTTAAGAGCCTGCTTTGCAGTCCCAAGGAGAGCTGGCCCTGGTTGGGGAATGTGGAATTCTCCTAGGGCTTTAAAGATGGAGGATTGGCTCACACACTCTTGCAGCTGCAGCGCCAGCTTCTGCAGTGTAACCTTCACTGTGCTTCTCTGTAGGCAGCTTCCAGACAGTAATCTCACCATCAGATGGAGAATAAGTATGGGATGTGACTTTGCAAAAGCACTTTCTGTAAAACACAGAGGCTTCTCCGTGTAGATGTGTGTTAGGCTCCTCCCTCACTCCCAGGCAGAATGTAAGCAAGGGCTGCCATGCTGCATCCTAGCCGGGATGTGAAAGAAAAATTCCACTCATTTCTCCCAAGTCTCTGCTCTTCAAAACCACTGAGCAAATTAGGACTGTGGTTCCAAGATGCTAATACCCCAAACACACCTCAAAATATTGTAGATGAACTGGGGATTTCCTGTCCAGTCTTGGAGCTGCTGGAGAACACATCTCTCTTCAGATCACCGTCTTCCATCCTCAGTCCCTTTTCTGGATTTTAAACATGAGAGTTGAACTCCTTTCTCAATGGCCAGAGTCTAGCTTTGCAGATGAATGAAGACTTTTGAACCTTGCTTCTCTGGGTTATGCTGACTTCACTCAGCATAATTTCTTCCATAGCCATCTATTTAATTTCAAAGGCTACAATATCATTGTTTCTAATTTCTGAGTAGAATTCCATGGTATATCCTCATTTTCTTTTTAAAGAGAGAGAGAGAAGGAGAGATAGATGAGAGACAGAGAGAGAATCAATTTTATTTATTTTTTCATCTGGATTTTGTTTCTCCAACACTTAATTGTGTATGTGGTGATGGGGTTCAAATCTGGGTCTTCACACATGTCAGACAAGTGCTTCAAACTCTGAGCCACTGCTCCAGCCCAGTTTCTGAATTTTCTATGATTGAAACCAAAATGTAAAGTACATGGATTTCCTGTTACATATGCTTGAAGATATCCTCAAAGTCAAAACCAATGTGTGGGGAAGTCTGAAAGACACAATGACTTATATCAGGTCATGGTACTTATAAGAACATAGAAATTCTGAACCCAAATCTGTGCCCTTAAACCAAGGTTGCTGATTGCATTGACAAATTCCCAGAGGGCTGACAGGCCATTTCTATTTGCATTATTGTGCACAGATAAGGAGATGAGAAATCAGCACCCCAAAGGACACTTTGGGGAGCTCTTAGTACAGGAAAATGCCCAGGTAACTAAGCTTTGAAGAAATGACATAGGTCTCTTATCACTAGAACTCAACAGAACTTAGAACTCTGGTTGCCAGGCATACACATTCTAGAGACAGTCCCTTATCCAGTTCATGTGAAGGTAGACACTCAAGAGAGCAAGATGTGTTCTTGATGTGCAGAAAACTTCTGAGTTTCTAGCCACAAAAGGTCCAGATTGGGAGCATTTTTAGATGTTGACTCAGACCTCACCATACCCTTATGAAGACTTTTCAGGAGGCACCTACAAGTAAAAGTGAGCAGCCCAGAGAAGGCAAATCCAGCAAGTCCTTATCTGCATTCACTTCTAAGAAGTCCTTAGCATTTTCCCATTTCCAAATGTGTGTGTGTGGTGGGGGAGGGGATCTGATGATTAACAGGGGACCTGCAATGAAAGAAGTACGTTATGAGATGTTGGAACCCTTGCAGGACTCATGTTTATACCATTGGACATGGATGCCAGGGTGAATATTTAAGTATTGGATAATAGTTTGTTTACTTCAATATTTCTCCAGAGACCCCATTCTGTAATCTGTGTCACCACCAAATGGATACTTATGTACATATTCATATATACCTGATTTGGACATAAAATTTTTCAATGGCAGAATCCTCTGTGGATCCAGGTAAGCATTGTAAAATATCCTGAATGTAAGACACTCTTTTTGCTGAGTTCCATGCAGATCATCCAGGAGCTACTTGTTAAGTCTGTCTCCCTGTGTAAAAAGAAGAGCACCATACAACCATCAATTTTATTTCTGATTTCAGGTTAGATGAGCCTTCTGGAGAAGGGTCTCCCCAAGGAACTGGAGATGGCTAGGATATGCCCAGGACAAGACCTAAATATGTGAATTCTCCTGATATCTGTCCTAGCAACTTTACCAGTTGAAAGACTGAAATTCCCATTCCCCAGGAAATCTAGACTCCTCCTGAAAACATAATAGCTGTGAATGTCCAGATTACAAATTTATAGATAAGAGAGAAAATATTTTCACATCATTTTTAATTTTTACTGGCAATAATAGTTCTTTGCCCTTGCTCCATTTTTGTTTTTGTTGCCTGCTCCAGGTAGCCCATATAGCACTTAACTCCACTGTACTCTTAGTCTTTTTACAAGATTTAAATACTAACACTCTTTTTTTTAAAGAGAGGAGGACAGTGAGAGAGAGAGAGACAGAGAAACAGAGAGAACTAATTTTCTTGAGTTTTTAACATGGCTTTTGTTGCTCTTATACTTAGTTGTGTACATGGGTGCTGGGGCTTGAATTGGTGTACTGGTGCATGACGGGCAATCACCGTAACCACTGAGCCACCACTCCAGCAAAATACTAGCACTCTTACCAGGAAATTATTTACACAAAGGAGGGAGGGTTACACAATTTAAAAAGGTTAGATTATTCTACGTATTTTTGTGATTATGTAACATCACAAAATCCAATCCTTATTGAACTACCAGGTAAGGAGCTCTGTCCTCACATGCTTTCATAATATTCCAGTAAGCAATGTCATTTTTGCAGCACTTCAGTCTCTCAATGCTTGTGAAATGGGATGGGTTTCAATTGTGCATTCATTTAGCCATGCTGCAAGGACAGTGTATGTGTGTCCTAGTGGTTTGCAGGCATTTCTAGGGCTGCCGTACAGCAATGCCACAGATGGGGTATTTAAGAATAGTTTGTTCTAATTGCAGAGGCTATATATCAATGTGCTTCCTGGAATAATATCTTTTGAGGTCCAATTTTGGCATGTGGATTTCAATCTTCTGTCTCTTTGCATGACATTCTCCTGTGCTTCTGCGTCCTTATTTGTCCTTTTCCCCACAATGATATTTGGTATTTCTTGAAGGCCTGCAGAAAGCATATTCTTACTCTGACATAAACATCCATACCCTATAAAATATATGGAAGGCTCTTGATTGCTGTTTGCCAACCAGAGACAGGACATTGAAAATGTTATTTATTATTCTCTAACAGTGTAGGCTTAGGTGTTATCTTTACTTGAGGAAACAATCATGGATATTACAAAGATTTAAACTGAAACTAAAGCAAGATAAAAAGCCCTTTTCAAGTCTGATGATCAGTCCTGAGTCTTCATTATATTTAATTGCCTACCCAAATTTAACTGAGTGGATTGATTGCCAGGGTGCCAGTTTCTTTATTTTATTACTTGTGGTTTATTATAGGAGTTCTATACTCATTCCTTCTCATCAAATTCACTCTATACATAGCAGTTCACCCTTGATGCATTAGCTGGATCCTTTCACTTCTCTTTCTAAACTCACTACAAATATATACCATCTGTATGCTAGTAATTTCTAAATACATCTCCAATCAGGCTTTGATTCCCTGTCTAAAACTCCACAACTGTGCATATGATATCTCTACTTGGAGATCTCCTTTGCAAGACTGTTCAGTGTGTATTAGGTGATCAGTACTCATTTAGTAAATCAAGAAATTAGATGAATATTTGTGGCAAATAGGCATATTTCTAGGATGAGAATAATTTCACATTACAAATTTTTGCAATATAAATAATTCTATCAAAAAGTTAAAGTATGTAAACAATGTAAAATTTATATTTATCTTTTGTTATAATATTAGAATATAGTGTGCATATTTATAAAAGCATAGAATATAATTCATTCTGATTCAATTGCCAGTATTTCACCTTCCTCCCTCTGACCCTATGACCTTCCTTCAACTGATTTTTCTGCTCTTTATATATATGCTTATACTCATATTAGTGTACTGTTGATGTGCATGATAATCAATAAATGGACAAAGGAACTAAATGGATACTTCTCAAAAGAAGGGAGTCCAAGTTGTCAAAAATATATGAAAAATATTCAATATTTTTAGCAATTATAGGAATTCAAATTAAAACTACACTGAGATTTTTATCTCAGTCCTGTCAGAATGGCAAATATGAGGAATACAAGTATTGATAAATTTTGGCAAGGATGTAGGGAAAACGGTACAGTCACAAATTGTTGGTGGGACTTCAAATTAATACAACCAGTTTGAAAGTTGTATAGAAATTCCTAAAATAGAAAGAAAACAAACCAAAAAATTGAAATGGAAATACCATAGGACCCAGCTATCCCACTCTCCCTCTACTCAGTATCTAGCCAAAAGATCTAAAATTAGCATATACAGTGATGCAGCTATATCAATGTTTATAACACAGAGTTCACAATAGCTAAGCTATGGAGCCAGCTTAGATGCCCCTCAACAGATAAATGAATAAAGAAGATTTAATATAGATACACAGTGGAGTACTACTCACCCAATTTCACTAATAGTCAAAGGTCTAATGTTTTTTCTGAAATGCAGAATTAAGTTTTGTGTGAGTCTTGTGGTCTGGTAGAAGTACTTTGACTTTGGAATGAGGCACAGCTCATTCTGAATCCCAACCCAGCAACTTATTAACTGTGGAGTTTGGTCATGAAAGAGATACCACAGATACCACAAGCTGTTCATAAGATCTAAGGTCATATTGCCAAATAAGAAGTTTGTGTGTAATGTATTTAAATGATAGAGTCAAGACTGTGGAGAAAATGGAGGGTGTGCATATCCCACTTTGTGAGATAAATTTTTTCTTTCTTTGCTGTCAGACATCTGAAATGTGAATGGACTGTGGCCAGCATCAGGGTCTACTAGTGATACTTCCTGGTTGGAGCTTCCTGTTTTCAACTCAGGGCCTTGCCTCTCCTGCTCTTCAGTCCTGTGGAGAAGTATTAGTATGGAATTTTCTCCATCACCTCTAGCATTAGAAGGTGGTGGTAGGAGGATAATCAGGTTCCTTACATTCTGTGGTCAGGGGAGACATAGCTCTCAAATCTGCAATGTGACTGCTATGAACTGACACTTGCTGGAATGTGTGAGATATGAGGGTGTACTTCCAAAAATACCTATACTTCAGTAATAACACTTCACCAGCCACATGATACTCTCAAAATATTGGATCATGTTATAAAATCAATTCCTACTGTTTCTTTTATTTGTTAATGTAAATACTGGAAATTTTTACCCTGTGCCTCACATACTGTTTCAAATAAAATTTTTAGAAATACTGCGGTAGCAGAAGAAATGCAATCACATGATAGGAAATTTTGGGGCAGGACAAACTTTACTTCTGCAGAAGGGCATGCAACAGAATCTAGCAAGCAAGTGCACCTGGGTGGGCAATCCACCTGCTCTATCACTAACCTGAATCAGTGCTGCCATTCACTCTTATTAGAGGAACACCGGGGTACAATTCATATGACTGGTCAATTTTTAAATTGAGGCAAGCAAAATAAAGTGCTTTAACTAAAGTGATTACAAATGAATCCAGCCAAGGCTGAACATTTTACTCTGAAAATGTACCACCACACTTCTGTTTCTAACACAAACTATTTTCGTTGGACATTCCTTCTTTAGGGGGTTGTTTCCTCGTTCAAAGCTCAATATGTCTCCTCCAAGACAAGAAAACAGAAAAGTTAAATGAAATTTTACAGTAATTGTCATATATTATTTCCATTCATGAACATACAGACATACATAATTCTTAAATTGAATTTAATTTATATGAAGGTTAAATGAAGATATTCTTCTGATTGTGCTAATTCTCACTTCTGGGAGGAAAACTTGCCTTAAAATAGGTGATTTCTAAGATTCTGAGTTCAGGTTCTGGACTAAAAATAAAGACAAAACCTACAGCGATGAACCTGTCACTCTGGCCTGATTCCTTCTTTGGTTGGAGCCACCTCTTGTCACTCAGAAAGAAGGCTCACTGGGATAAGCATCAGGGGAGGGCCTGGAGCCCTGCACAATCAGCAGCAGTGCAGTGAGAACTGTCCAATCCCATGCAGAGCCAGCGAGGAGGAGGTGGCACCACAGTCAGCTCAGCGTGTGGTCCGGAGACGCCATTGCTGCAGTCAGCTTCTGGGCTTCTCCACTGAGCTCATTTGTCCCGGACCCCTTGGGACCCTGCATGGTTCTGGCACCCGCCATTCCTGCAGTCAGCTACCAGGCACCTCGACCATGCCTAGGAAGTCCAGTTTGCTCTGCTCTGCAGTCTCTGAGGTCCCCTTGGGAGCCTGCCTGGCTCCGGAGCAGCAGAACAGGGTGAGTACGCTGTGGCCTCTTGAGCCTGGGAATGAGGCCTTGAAACCAGGGTAGAGGAGGCAGGAACAGGAGCTGAAGGACACTGCAGTCCTGGAGTGAGCAGGCTGAGCCCTTGCTGCAGCACCCGCTAGTCCCAGCGGCCATCCAGCCCTGTGCAGCCTGCTCCTTACCGTCAGGGCCCTCAGCATGGCCTCTTGTCCTATGGGGCAGTTGTGTGGAAGCCCAGTGTCTTCCCATGGTGTGTGGTGATTGACAGGTGGGAGGATCGCAGAATCACCTCTCCACAGCGATTTTTTTTCCTGGTTCGGAATAGCTGTGGCCCCTCAGGGACTGGCTTCATCCTTCCATCTAAGATTTACTTGCGTTTTGTTTCTAATGCTGGAGATTGAACTCAGGGGTGCGTTAACACTGACTACGTTCTTGGTGATTTTACACTTTATTTGGAGACAGGGTCTAGCTGAGTTGCTGAGAGGATCCTTGATGTGGTTGAATTTATGTGAATCTTTCCATTGCACGGTAAGATTGCGATTTTTACTTACACATGAATTCATCTGTACATTTTGTTTATATAGTGATTTGTTGATTATTTTTGTAATATGAGAGATTCATAATATATTGTATATTATATATATATATTATATTATATATATACCTGTGTCAGGTAATGATAGATACTGATTTTTCTCTTTTCATGCAAAGTTTCTTGTCAACATATATATTCACATTGGGGATTAATGTTAGAACATTTTGCTTTGGTTCCTTCTAGCATTAAAACTGAAGGATGGGGCCGGAGCAGTGGCTCAGCAGTTGAAGCACTTGCCGGGCATGTGTGAGGACCTGGGTTCAAATCACATTACCACATAAATAATTGTCAGTTAAGCAAAGTCAGATGAAAAATTAGAGAAAATGGATTCTATTTTTGTCTTTCTATCTTTCACTCTTTCCCTCTCTTAAAAAAAAGTAAACCATAGCGAATATTTCATTAGCACATTATTGTTATACAAAATGTTGGTGTTCATTTTGATCAATCATACAAGCATGAAATATAAATTTGTTGTAGTTTAGGCCCCTTTTCTCTCCTCCTACATAGACCGTTCCCCTCCTGGTCTTCCTTCTTTTTATTAATAACTTTTAAAAAATATCATGGTTTCTAGATACACATAAAACTGAAATTAATTGAGATGTATTTATATTTGTACATAGCAGTTTTGGTGAGAAGTTATAGATTAATTTGGAAGAAAATTATCACCTTTGTAATGAACTTTATCTAAAAATGCAGTGTGGAATTGAGTTTTTTATGTGCATTTGTATATTTTTATTTTCTCATAAGTTTACTATTTTCTTTTTCAAACATGTGTATGTGTGAAATACCACAACCATATAATATATATGAACTGTATAAAATGACCAAAAATGTGACTATCTCTTATTAATCATTTTTCCCATTTTAATTTTTATTCTTCCAAAGTGTGCATTTTTTTGCACCATCCCCCTAAGTTTCAAGTCTTTGGATAAACACTGCTGTATTCTTACATCATATGATCATTTGGGGTACTGTAATTTCAGAGTCTGTTACTGGTGGAGGAGTATTATTATTGTATCATCAAGAATGTTTCAAAAAATAATGACAATTTAAACTCAATCCATGAGAATCCATTTGTTTCACATTTTCAACACTATTTAACTTTGTCTTTATTTCTTTTTTTTTAAATAGGGATAGTGAGAGAGACAGAGAAAGAGAGAAACAACTTTATTTAGTTTTTCACATGGTCTTCATAGCTCCAAAACCTTATTGTGTACCTGGTGCTGGGGTTTGAACCTGGGTCCTCGTGCTTCCCAGAAAAGCACCGAAAGTGTTGAGCCACTGCTCCAGCCGTTAAGTTTGTCTTTTATTGATTTTTTTGCTTTTATTGATTTTTTTTAGTTTTTGCATGTTTTAAAGTTTGTCATTTAAAAAACATTTTGTTAAGGAGTTAAGTTATCATACAATCATAAATGCATATACAGTAGCAATGTTATATGCATTAATTCTTAGGAAAGATAGCCCCATGACCAATACCCCAGTTTCTTGATTCTTCTATATTTCACTTCTATAAGTGATGTAAATGCTGCAATTGTGAATTTTCCCAAATTACATGATAAGCATAAGTATTATTGTACTTCTCAGGGGGATAAAGAGTATGCCATGTTGGCTACAGTTTTAATTGTCTCCATAGATCCCTCCCTTTTCTCCCTCCCTCTCCCATCCCCCAACTATTCCCCCCACCAAATATCTATGGTTGCGCTAGATTATGTCTTGCTTTGTTGTTGCTGAGTCTATTACATGAGTTTGACTAACTTTCACCCAATACTGGGTTTAGCTCTAGTTTCCACAAATGAGGGAAAATATTGAGTCTGTGGGTTTGGCTAACTTGGCTCAGCATGATTTCTTCCATTGCCATCCCTTTACCTTCAGAGGCCACAATTTTGCTGTTTCTAATTGCTGAGTAGAACTCCATTGTTTATATATACCACAGTTTTTGTATCCATTCATCCATTAAGTGATATCTGGATTGATTCCATAATTTAGCTACTGTAAATTGAACTGCTATGAGCTTAGATTTTGCTGTGTCACTGTAATATGCTGATTGTAACTCCTTTGAGGAAACACCAAGAAGAAGGATAGCTGGATTCTATATTGGGTCCATCCTTATTTTTTTAAGGAGTCTCCACACTGATTTACAGAGCTGCTAGACCAATTTTCAGTTCCACCAACAGTGTGTTTGTGTTCCTGTCTCCCTGCAACCCATCCAAAATCTGTTATTGTTTCTATTTTCCTGTTTCCCTATCTGACTAGAGTGAGGTGAAATCTCAATGTAGTTTTCATGTGCATTTTCCTGATTAAAAGTGATTAGAACACTTTGTCATGTTTTCATTGGCTTGCTCAATTTCTGCTGTTGAGAAGTTTCTATTTAGCTCGTTTGCCCATTTATGAATTGGGTTGTTTGTGTTTTTGATATTAAAATTTTTGAGTTCTTTGTAAATGTTATATATTAATCCTCTGTTGAAGGGGTTACAGGCCATAGTTATCTCCTATTCTGTAGATTGTCTCCTGGAAATTTTGACAAATTTCTTGACTTAGCAGAAGATTTGTAATTTGAAGGCATTCCACTTATTGATTTCTGACTTTAATTCTTTCATTTTGGGAAATGAAGAACCCAGATATGAGACCTCGATCTAGAGCAGAGAGGATGCTTGGGTATATTCAGGCAGGGTTCCAGCATATAGATACCCTGTGTGCTCCAGGCCCCAGAGCTGAGGCCTAGGTCACTGCTCGGAGGCTCTTGGGGTCAGTTACTTTGGGCATCTTGGGCAGGTGTGTCCTGCAAGGCTGTGGGCCCCAGATCTGAGGCCTCCATCCATGTACAGAGGCTGCTGGGGTCATCTCTGTTTATGTTCATGGGCAGGAGTATCCTGTGTGGCTGCAGGCCCTGGAACTGAGGTCTCCATCTGCACACAGAGGCTGCTGGAGTCATGTCTACTGGAGTTCCCAGGTGGAGGTCTGTTATCTTACTTTTGAGGCCTATGTCAAAGCAAAGAGAAGAGAATCTTTTATGACTATAATTTGAGCAATGCCAGCAGTCATTAGAAGCAAGAATGATTATTATAGACTCTGGAAAGAGTGTGGTTCAACTAACACTCTGACATTCATCCATTGTCAAGATACTTGAAATATTCATAACTATAAGGGAATACATTATTAGTATTGTAAGCATTGAATTTATGATGTTATTCTTTCATCAAAAGTGGGAAAGTTTTCTACAATTTAAATTAATGATGTGACAAATTCTAATGTGGTAGATATGAAAGCTAAGTAGCAATTGTTAAAGTTGTGTAACTGTTTGCCAAAATATGACTAAATTGCCATTATCTTATCAGAAACAGCAACACTATGATCAGCAATTTCATACTGAAGTATTAATATGTTGTGATTCTTTCCTTAATTGCAACTTCTTTGGAATGTGAACTATGTGGAGTGACCTGCGGAATCTATTTCCATTTGCTTTAGACTGTGTCTCATAATTTATACCTTAAGAAATATTCTAGATACAAGTGGAAATGTTATGATAGATAGCTAACCTAAGAGATACCTCAAAATATATGAATTTTTACAGGTTCGTGGGGTACCTTGCCTAGGATGCTGGAGAATGCAGGGGTTGGGCAGGAAAAAGGAAGGATATCAAGGAGATGGGAGGGAGGTCGTACAGGAGAATCTCATCAGAGGGGAACCTCCAACTTCCATGAGAAATCCAAATACCTTGGGGTTTAAGTAGGGGGAAACATGGAACCATGGGGAATCAAAGGGGGGAAACCATGGAATGGCACCAGCCTTGACATGTTCTGTCATGATACTTTTGTTCTTTATTGTTTGGTGATATATTCCTCCTAATTGTAAGACCATGGTTAATGAATAAAAAATAAAAATAAAAAATAAAGAAAGGGAAAGTGAGAGAGAGAAAGACAGAGAAGAAAAAAATGAATTTGAATTTAAGTAGACGTAATATTTGAAGAGGCATGTTATAGTGTAAGAAATATTAAAACAGACTTTCAAACTTAAACACCTAAGATTTTTGAGCTACAGCTTAAATAAAAATTATAAATATGTGGGCATAAAGGGTATATTTCTGTCTAAGTAAAGCATATTCTTATCAATTTAGAGTGAAACTTCAAAACGTGGTTGCCTATTAATTAAAAATTATTTTTGGAAAAGTGAAAAAAAAGAAAAATATTCTAGAGCTAAATGTGACTCTTTTTTGGCAGTAAACAACCCTGCTCTAAAAACATGGAAGTATGATTTTGGTACAAATTTACTGATAGTACTTATTCTGAGTTTTGGAGATTGACGGATATATTTCAGATTCTATGTTCTACTAAACTGAGAATAGAACAGATTTTGGCTAGTATTTCTGTCATCTCATTTGCCTGGAAATGTGTTTATGGCTGCTTGTGGTTTTTTTCTCTTTGTCTTTGATTTGTGAGGGCTGGAGTATTGCTGGGATTCTCACTAGTATCTTTGCCTTTGTCAAAATAACTTTGAACCTTGCTTGTATCTCCTCTTGTCTCAGAATTGTGTTTTTTTTTCTAAATGAGGTATGAGGTAGAAGTATTTTTAAAGTGGGTATTTTCAAATTAGGAATCATTAAAAGTTATTGGAAGCTAGAAATCAGCTCTGCAATGTAGGAAGAATCAAGATCAATCAGTTGTTTATATACATAGGAAAATAAATATTGAAATGCAATTAAAGCAATCCTAGTGACTATATTATAAAAAATACAATATTTCAGAATAATTTTTGAAAGACATAGAAATTTAAACCTTCAAAAGTATTAGATATGGCTTATTTTCAGAAGATCTGACATTATCCCTGAGCCCCCTTCTTATTTCTGCAAGGCATTGTATTTGTAGAAAGAAGGCAGGAATTGATCTCTGTGGTGCTAAGAATAATACCTAGGTATGTTTTATCAGTGAGCTATATCACCATCTCTTTTGATTTTATTTTGATAGGATCTTGCTAAAAGTTACTGAGACAGAACTCGAAAGATCCTCTAGAATTATTCTCCCAAGTAGTTGGGATTACGTGTATGTACCAAATCCTGGCAGAGATTACCTTTTTTATATTTATATTCATATTGACATTGGCACACAATGAGATGTGGAATTGCCTGTATGTATTACTGTCTCCATTTTTGTGCATAGAAGAGGGAGGCCACAAAGAGAGAAAATGGCTCTCTACAGCTTAGGAAGTAGAATACCAAGTATTGACTCATCTGTCACTGTTTCAGTATTGGGATATTCCCTAGATATTACAGAAGAAATTGAGACATTGGATTAGGGTCTCTGAGAAAGTGGGACTAGATACTTCAATGTGTGAGGAAGAGGTCTCTGAGAAAATCAATATTGGGCTACCTGGGCATGAACAATAGAATACCTGAGATTTCAATGTAGGATCATAGAGGATACAAGAATGTAAACAGTGCAGTGGATACATTTCTAAAAGGATGATAATGGATAGAATTTTGGTCAAGAGTCATAACTTCCATACCTCATCCACACACTTACAAACTTCACTTCCCTTTCCCCTCACCCCCATTCTACCACTGAAGCTCACATTTACTCTGCTTTCTCTTGCATTAAGAGAAAGTTCATGCCAGGAGTGCTGTGAGGATCAGCACAGGTAGAACTCATTGCCGAGGTTTTGGCAGAAACCAGCAAACTAAAGGCAAAATTCACACTATCTCTGTGTTTATCACTCTCTCTCTCACATACACACACACAGATAATGAAATATTTCAGTTATAGATAAATTGATGGTGAAGAGAACCTGGAAGTTTTGAGCCAAATAAGTTGAACACTGAATATATAAATATGCAGAAAGATTATGAATCATATCTACTATCAACCTGTGCTTTATTTCATTATTTCCAGAAGAAGAGCTTTTCCAAGTAATATAATCTACTTTATATTCCAGTATCAGTTTAGTGTGTGACAGGTTCAGAAAATTAGCATATTATTTTTTTGTGTATTAACAAATTTAAAATAAAAGAGATTTTTTTTCATGCTTTGGATTGATTTTTTCTGTTTGATAACATTAGCCCAAGGAGCAGAGTTTCCTAGATTCTGTTGATGTTGTTGTTTCTTTCTTCTTTTTTGTATAAAATTAAATTGTATATCAGTATGTTTAGAAATGCATATAAATAAAAAAGTGATGTATAGCTCAGCATAGTCATCATAAATTATGTTATATACTCACACTAGTATTTTACTCAGCCATTAGTAAATACTCCTGTAATATTAAGCAAAATAGATGGCATTGGATAATGTAATGCTAAGTAAATAAAAGCATAAATGTATCATATCATAAATGATAATGAAAAATTTATGTGAAAGTAGACTATTGATTGTGATATTGCTGGGGAGAATCCTGGAACATCAATGGTGAATAAAAATATCAGATGTTCTTAATACATGTGTATGCATACATGAAAAATATCACACTGAATTCCATTTATATGAGCAATTGATGTGCTCATAAAACCTATCATCTCACCAAATTACTTCATTCAACAGTAAGATTACCTAAAATTTGACTGTCCTTGGGACTTTTCAATATATGATGCAAAATTATTAAGCATAGTCCTCTTGTAACCACAACTGTCTTTCATCTTTCTTTTTCTTTTTGTCAGATTTTGTAAGAGAGTATGAAATGTGTTTCTCTATGTTTGGATCATTTCACTTATCATGATGTCCTCTAGCTTCACATGTTATTGTGAATGACAGAATATTATTTTATTACTGTGATTTAAATGCAGGGTAATTTTACCACTGGTCATTTTTATTTTTCATTTTAAGAGAGCAACTTGCTAAATTAATATGGCTGACCTTCAACTTTTGCCACCACTTCCATTTTTGGCATCATTCTTTTAAAAGCTGAATGCTAAGCCCAATGTGGTGATAGGCTTTCCTTAAAATCAAGGACTCAGGAGGCTGAGGGAGAGGATCACAAAATTGAAGCCAGCCTCAGCATCTTGGTGAAACCCTCTGCATCTTATAAGACTCTGTCTCAAAATAAATTTAAAGAAATGAAAAAGATTATATAAATATATATATGTGTGTGTGTGTGTAGACAAAACTGCTTGGCTAGCATGTGTGATACCCTGTATACAATCCTTAGCATCACATACATATAAATAAATAAAATAAAGGTATTTTCTAAGAAAAAATAGCCATTTTGGATAGTGTTGCAGTAAACTTAGCAGTACAGATATTTCTTAAGGGGGGATTTCTGCCTATAATTATGGTAATGGATGATTTGCACTGTTGATTTGGGTGGGTTGAGGTATGTATAGAAAAGCAAATATTGAATATCTCTGGGTTTGTTAGAGTTTGTATCTAGAAGATTGGGTCAGAACACAGTGAGGAAGACCTGACATGAATATATTTTATAGGACCATCCAGCAGATTTGGTTTTAAAAAAAGCAGAGGGGGAAGTTGCTGTTGCCTTGTGCTCCAAACTTCTTGAATGGCTGTTTTGCTTTTTTTTTCTTCTTTTTCTGATGGTGTCAGTTGTCAGTTGTGGGCATCTGACTTTAGACTCTTCAGCCTTTGAATGTGTGTGGACTTGCACCATTGGCTCTATGAGGGTCTTCTAAGCTCTTATTCTTGAACCATAGATGCTTCATTGCACTCCATAAATTGAAAAGATTCCAGTTACTTGGATGGGGCTGTTACTGGTTTCTCAGTTTTGCCAAACGGTAGGCAACAATTTTTGGACTCTGCATTCCACAATCATGTGAATCAATCTAATAAGTTATCTTTTATATGCACATTTACATGTATGTGTTTTATTGATTTCATTTATCTGAAAGACCCTGAATAATATGGGCATATGCTCAGCAAAATTCCTGGGTCATATGGTATTTCTAGTTTTAATTATTTTTAGAACCTCCATATTTTCCATGATGCCTATACCAGTTTGTATTCCTGTCCTGAGTTTCCATGGTTTTCCTTTTCTGCCCATCCTCTGCAGTTTGTTTTACTTGTTATCATTTTGATAATAGCCGTCCTAACAAGCATACAGCAATGTCTTATTGTTATATTACCCAAAACAGTAAAACTACTAGAAGAAAACTGAAAAAAAAAATCCTTTGGTATTGGTATTAACAGTGGTTTTGGATAGAACACACTAAGAATGTAGAAGAGAAACAAAAATAAACAAGAGTGACAATATAAACATAAAAATGCTTCTACACAGCAGAGAAATAATCAATAAAATGTAAAAGTAGACTGTGGATTGGTGAAAATAGTTGCTAGCAGTATGTTTGGTAAAAGATTAATATTCAAAATACGTACAACTTATACAACTTATCAGAAAATAAAGGAGAAAAAACTAATAACCTGATTTAAGTATGGTAAAATGCCTAAATACACATTTCCCTGAAAGTTAAGCAAATATGTAAAGGTATATAAAAGTTGCTCAGCATCATTAACTATTGTAAAATGAAATTTAGTTTAGCTTCATTTTTTATCACAGAAGTATGAATGCTAAATAGTGCATATTATCATTCCTACCTATGGCATCCAGAGATATTGTTCAATTCAGAAAATGTCAAGCCCACATTTCCCAACATTATTTTCTTTTATTATTCCATCTTCATTGCCAAGAAAGTCCACAAGCTGGAGGAAAACAACTTATAGATAAATTACTTGAAAGCCATAGGTTTGGGAATTACTTAAAAATGAAATATATTAACAGATATGAAGGAATATGATAAATTAGACACAAAATAAAATTTAACTTGATTAAAAATATTCTTATGTGAAGATGATCATGAGAATGGTTACCAGTAATCCCAGATACTTGTGAGGCTGAGGTAGGAGGATGATTTATGCCCAGGCAATTGAGGCCAACTTGGAAAAGGAAGCAAAAACCTAGCTCCAAAAATAAGTCAATCAACAAAACTAAGCAATAATCATATTTTTAAAAAGATATTTTCTGTGGTGATTTCTACCAAACTTTTATTAAGGAATTATCTGCAATAATTCATAATCCCTGAAAAATAGAAGAAAAACTTACCAATTCTTTGTATAAGACCAGGTGCTTAGTCCTACAGAAAGAAAAGAAAGGAAATTGCGGGCCATATTCCATTACAAATATTGACTAAGATATTCACAACCACTAGCAAACTGAAAGTGACAACATAAAACAGAAAGATTGGACACCATGTCCAAGTGAGACATCTCTCACATGCAGCAATATACAATATAGTAATGGTCCAATAATCACTTTAATTGAGAGAAAAGCTTTTGACAAATTATATGCTAATTCATGGTAAAACCTATGGCAAATTTGGACTAAAGAAACATTCTTTTTCAATTTACTAAAGGGCAGTTATCAACTACCTACCATTATCATTATACTTAGTGGTGAAAACTTAAGTGTTTCACAATTTAATTTCAGAAAAAGGAAAATGAAAGGTATTTTTTCTGACTTCTACTAAAAATTTCTGAGTATATTAAATGGGAATATTCTCCATCAAAGATTAAATAGTCTATGCAGATGATATTATCCTTTATATAATATTTTAAGGAAAATTTAATACTGTTAACATATTAGACTTGAACTAGTTCAGTAAGTCCATGGGCTACGTGGCCAACCTGAAATTATGCAGATTTTATACACTAGCAATCAGCAGTGTCAAAATTGAGACACAAATCCTTTCCAAAATGTAGGAAAAATAATTTCAAATAAAAAATAACAAAAATTAAGACCTCTCCACTACAAAGTAAATAGCAAAGGTGAAAAGAAAATGCAAAAATTATTGAAATGAATAGGAAAGCAGTTAAAATTCAATGACCAAAAGATTAATTTTATGAAATCATGACAATATACATGGATCTGCAGATTCAATATTAGTGCAAATCCCAAAGTCATTTTGTAGAAACTGGCCACTGACACTGATGATCACAAGGAAATAAAAAAAATCATTATTGAAGTTCAAATTTGTGTGTCTTTTATTGGAAATGCACATTGCCAGCAAAACTATATTGTATGAAATTTTGAATTGGGTAAATGTTTTAAAGATTACTGATGAATAGTATCCCTCATGCCTGAAGTGTGAGTGTCTGTGTAAAACTAAAAAGGGCTGGAATTGACACTGTCACCACAGATTACCTACTCAACATGAGAGAATTCAAATTCCTTTCATGATAACATCCTTCAGCCTCCCAGATTTTTGGCATCATTCCTATCATAGATGCATCTCACCCATGGACATCAGGTTTTGAACTTCAAGTATATTCCTGCCCCTCCTGTAAATGCATTAAAAGGAAACAGATCCATTCCAGGTTCTAGGTGAGTGGACAAAAAGATTCATCCTGGTCCTCAAATAAGCTAAAGAATAGAGTATATTGTACATTACAGTTTTGATTTTTTGTTGGGAGGTGGACTTTTGCAGGGATTAATGCAGTAAACTTATTTCCACACCCTCAGTTCTACTGAGTTTTCTCCAAGTGCACTTTGGCTTAGTTTTTTATATTATTTTGCTGCATGTAAGGATTTTCGTCCTTTGTAGAAAATATGTGAGAAATAGCTCTAGAATTCTAGTAGTTGGCAGTGCTTTCCACATCACTATTATGTGGATAGAATTCTCTAGGAATTGTTACTTGAAACATCCTGTTGTATTCCTGAAGAAAAACATGCCTGATCATGTAGACCATACATTTTCAGCCTCAAGGATTTCACATTTTCACTCACCCATTCTCACATGTACTTCAGGATTGGCTCAAACATATCAGTTTAATTTGAATAGTTTCAAAATTTTCCAGTAGAAATCAAAGATTTGTGGCTTGTGTTTCCAACAGACTCCTGTATTATCAAATAGTAGGCAGGTTGTCTTGTGATATCATTTCTCTGATGGGCTTGGGAAACATATCTTGATTATTTGCACTTCTCATTTTCTTATTGATGTTTTGGTAAGGTTCTTTCTTGCAAATTTTCTACACTTACAAAATCAACCCAGAAACCAACTACAATGTTTAAATTTGCTTTTTTCTCTATTATACTTTGGAAATTATTTTAGCACCTGGTTAGTGTTATACCAGTTTCTAAGTATTTTGCCATGTTTGTGTGCCAGTGTCTGCATTTTAAAACCAGATTTATTTCTTTGTTAATCTAAATTGCTACTTCACACAGGAAGCCAGATACACCTTTCAAATTTGTTTTGCTATTTAATAGTTAAATGCTAGGGCCCCATGTAGTTTTCATCAGTGTGACCAAAGGGCATGGCAAGAAGAATTTAGAGGATGAAAAATTTATTTTTGTCGTGGTTTCAGAAGGTTTTCCTGTTACTGATTCCATAACTTTGGGTCCAAGGTGAGAACATCAGGATGGAAGGGTGTGACAAAGGAAATCAGCTCATGAAATGACAGCCATGAAACAGAGAGCAGACTCCATTCACTAGTGATAATAAGTTCAACCCCCAGAGCAGGCCCTAGTCACAATTACTCCCTGCAGCCACAACATACAATCTTCAGTTAGCACCCACTAACCCATATCAGCAGATTAATCCACTGATGATTTTGCTCCACTCATAATCTACCCATTTCATCTTTGAAGTGTCTTGTGTCATCTCACACATAATTCTTTGTGAGAATCCTCATATCTTAACCATAGCACCATGTCATTTTAATTACCTTTATGAACTGAACAGGAAAATAAATGGAAACCATATTTTCTGGCCTCTAGAAAGTCTAGTACCTTGGTTTTTAAAACATTAAACTTTGAGTTTTCCCCTTGAAATATAAATCATAGATGAGGCAAAATTGGAGGAGTCAGTGTGAGTATTAAACATGGTTAGATTAGTGTCTTTTCATTGTATAAATTACTGTTCTAAGTCTGACTATTTGACTTAACATGGTCCTCTCCAATTGCTTCCTTTTCTCTTCTTACAACTGACTTTTCTCTTCTTTATGGCTAATTAAAACATGTGTATATTCCTTATTTTCTTCATCCTTTCATCTGTCAGTGAACATATGGGCATATTTCATGACTTTGATACAGTGAACTGTGCTTGGATAAATGTGGTAATATATCTAAATTGTGTGCTATATTTTATTCTTTTACATAAATAGTGAGTTGTATCATACATTAGCTGTATCACGTGATAGATTAATATTTAGTTTTCTAAGGAAATCTCCAGAATTATTTCCATCCTGGCTATACTAATTTACAATCTCAGCAGCCTTGTAAAAAGGCTCCCTTATCCCCATGTTCTTGCAAGCAGTTGTTGTCATTTTTATTCTAGAAAAAATCACTGTTGAGTTTTGGTTTGCATTTTACTGATGGCTAATGATGTTGAAATTTTTCACATAATGTTGACCATTTGAATTTTTTGAGAAGTTTTTGTATTTGACCAATTATTTCATGGGCCATTTGGTGGTTTTAAATTTTTGTGTTGAGATTTTAAAAATTCATTATATATTTAGAAATTATTCATTTGTCAGAGTAGTAAATGACAAAAATTACTCTCATTTAGCATGTTGTCTCTTCATGATGCTAATTTTTTCCTTTGGTATGTGCAAGCTTTTTTATTTTGATGCCGTACCACTTTTTGTTCTTTGTATTATTTGGAGGGATATATGAGTATTTTTGAGGAAGTTAGGGCCTACTGTTAAATGCAGTAGTGTTTCCTTTTGGTTTTATGCTATCACTTTAAATTCCTGAGCTTATTCTCAGGCCTTCAATATATTGGAGGGGTTAATGTTTACATATGGATATTTCATTTTCTCAGCATAATTTGTGAAGAAGGTTTTCTCACCAATATATATTTTGGGACTTATATTAAAAATTAAATAAACACAACAACATATATGTCTGTAGCTTCTATTCTCTTTCATCTGTCTACGTGTTTGCATTTTTTGTAGAGTCATACAGATTTTATAATTATTATTCATAACATAATTCCAATTCAGGTATTGTATAGTCTCCAGTTTTATCATATAAAGAATTTCTTATTTTCCTGGGTCTTTTATTATTCCAAAAAAAATTTTAGGACTTTTTCATAGCTATTAGAATAATATCATGGGAATTTTGACTAAGATTATATCAAACCTGTAGGTGACTTTAGTTAATTTTATGGGTTTCATTAATCTGTAGTTTGCTTTAATTTAGTTACTTTAGCTAATGCATATGGCTTTAATTAATTTATAGATAATCTTAGTTTTTTCAGTGTTTTATATTTTGCTTGTGGAGGGCTTTTTTCTGGTAAGACTTATTCCTAAATGTTTTAATTTATTTGGAACTAAATAGATTTCCTTAGCTTTTTTTTCTCCACAGCCTAAATATTATGGTAAAAAGCTATAGATTTTCATATCTTAATTTAATTATTCATTAACATTGCTTAATTTATCCATTGTAGATTTCATCTGTCAGAAAATTTATAGAACTTTTGTAAGTTTAGAATTGTATAATTTACTAACAGATAATTTGACTTCCTTCTTTCCTATTTATAACCCCTTTGTTTCTACCTCTTGTCAAATGCCCAAACTAAAATTTATGTGTGTTAGTGTACAGGAGTGGTGAGAGTTCACATCATTATATTGTATACTATTCTGAAAGAATGCATTCAGTTTTCCCATGCAGCAAGATGTGGGACTTAATTTTGTCATATATTGTCTTTATGATTTTGAGGTAATTGCTTTCTACTTCTAGTTTCTTAAGAATTTTTATTAAATGTGATGTTGACTTTTATTAAATACTGTTAGGAATAAAATTATTAAAAATTCTGAGGTGCTGTAAAAAGATAAAACATCTGCCCACAAGTGGGTGAGCAAGACAGACAACTTCTGCAGAAGAGTGCCCTCACTAAGGAGATCTGATGAGCAAACACACTTAGGCAAGCAGTCCACTTCCTTATTTCTGAAACCTGACATAATCCTGCAGTTCACTCTGATTGGAGGAGCTCAGAGGTAAAATCTGTGTGACTGGCTAATGTAAAATGGGATGTATAAAGAGAAGATCTGTGGGTTTAATAGGATCTCTGATAAGGAGTTTAAAAATGGATTATCTCTGATCACATGTTTCCCAACCTAAGATGGCTTCCTTTTTTTCTGCAAACCTAAAGATTCCATTCTGAAAATGGACCATCAGATTTCCTATTTCTCATGGTACATTTTCCTTTCTCTATTCATATGTTCATGTAGATTTTATGTTTGATTCTATTTATGATATATATTGATCTGTGTGTTGAACCATCCTTGCATTCCTGAAATTAAAATAAAACTTGATAAACATGTTATATGCTCTTTTTAATGTGGTATTGAATTTGGTTTGATTTGATATTTGCCATTTTATTGAACAGGCTTTCTTCTTTGTTCATCACTATTGGTCTCTCATTTTATTTCTTTTTTTTTTTTGGGAGACAAGATTTGAAATTTTATTATTATTTTTTTTTATTCTTGAACAATCTTACAAGATTTTAACAAAATAATATAAAATGTGTATATATTCTGGATATTGCAGTTATCCCCAGGAGTGCCTCCCCAATTACCCTCTCTTATGCCTCCCTTCCCCTTCCCACTATATCTCTAAAAAATGTATTAGATTGTAAAGCATTACATCTTATCAGGATTTAACTCATGTCACTAGACCAACTTTCTCGTTGTCCAGAGTCTAGTCCCTGCCTCCACAGATGAGTCGAGAAAATCGACCCTTAGATCTCTGGGTTAAGCTGATTTTAGTCATCATGATCTCTTCCATAGCCATCCATTTACCTTCGAAGGCTGCAATATCATTGTTTCTAATTGCTGTTTAATATTCCTTGGTATAAATGTACCACAGTTTTTGTATCCATTCTTCCAGTGAGGGACATCGGGGTTGTTTCCATAGCCTAGCAATAGTAAATTGCTGTGAACATCGATATTGCTGTGTCGCTGTAATGTGCTGATTCTAACTTCCCTGGAAAGATACCCAGGAGTGGAATAGCAGGGTCATATGGTGGACACATCCCTAATTTTTTGAGGATTCTCCATACTGCTTTCCACAGGGGCTGAACCAGTCTGCAGCTCCACTAACAGTGTGTTAGTGAGCCTATCTCTCCACAGCCCCTCCAGCATCTATTATTGTTTATTTTCTTCATCTTTGCCATTCTGACTGTGTAAGGTGATATCTTAATGTGGTTTTCATTTGCATTTCTCTGATTACTAGTGATTTAGAGCACTTTCTCATGTATTCATTGGCTTGATCAGTGATTTAGAGCACTTTCTCATGTATTCATTGGCTTGATCATTGTCCTCTGGTGAGAAGTCTCTATTTAGCTCTTTGGCCCATTTATCAATTGGGCTCTTGGTGTTTTTTGTGGTTGACATTTTTGAGGATTTTGTAGATTCTGGGTATGAGACCCCTGCTGAGGAATCATAGTCCATGATTCTCTCCATTTCTGTAGGAAACCTCTTGACTCTTTTGATTGTTTCCTTGGCAGTACAAAAGCTTTTTAGCTTTATGGCATCCCTTTCACTGATTTTTGACTTTACTTCCTTCACTTTTGGAGACCTGTTGAGAAAGTCTTTGCCTACTCCCAAATGTTGAAGTGTTGGACCAATTTTGTCTTCTATCAGTTGCAACGTAGCTGGTTTAATACCAAGCTCCTTGATCCATTTTGATTTGATTCTTGTGCAAGGAGAAGATATGAGTCTAATTTCAACTTTCTGTAGGTGGAAGACCAGTTTGTCCAGCACCTTTTGTTGAAGAGGCTGTCACTCCTCCATGTAATATTTTGTCCCCCTTTGTCAAAAATCAGATGTTTAAAGATTTGAGGATTTGTTTCGGGGTCTTCTATTCTATTCCATTGGTCTTCTTCCCTGTCTTGATACCAGTACCATGCTGTCTTTGTTACTATGGCCTTAGAGTATAGTTTTAGATCTGGAATGGTAAAACCACCTGTTTCATCTTTCTTTGCTTAGTAGTGCTTTGGCAATTCTTGGTTTTTTGTTGTTCCAAATGAATTTGAGAATTGCTTTTTGAGATAGCAATAAATCTATATAAAGCTTTTGGTAGAATGGCCATTTTTATTATATTAATTCTGCCTATCTAAGAGCATGGGACATCTTTCCATGTTCTTAGGTTATCTTGGATTTCCTTCTTCAATGTTCGATAGTTTTCCTTGATGAGATTTTTTATTTCCCTTGTTAGGTTAATTACCAATTATTTTATTTTTTTGAAGCTATTTTGAAAGGAACTGAATTCCTGACTTCTTCTTCAGTCCTGTTATTATTGATATAAAGGAAAGCTATTGATTTATGCCTGTTGATCTTGTATCCTGAAACTTGGCTAAATCTACTTATGAGTTCGAGCAGTTTCTTGATGGAGTTTTTTGGATCCTCCAGATACAGGATCATGTCATCAGCAAAAAGAGAGAGTTTGACTTCCTCTCTTCCTATTTTTATCCCTTTGATTTCTTTCTCTTTCCTAATTGCTCCAACTAGGGTCTCAAGAATAGTAATGAATAAAAGTGGTGAGAGTGGACAGCCTTGTCTTGTTCCTGATTTTAGTGGAAATGCTTTCAGCTTTTCTCCCTTTAGTATTATACTAGCTGAGGGTTTAGCATATATAGCCTTGATGAAGTTCAGAAATGGTCCTTTGAACCCCATAGAGTTTTGAACATAAAAGGGTGCTGGATTTTATCAAAAGCCTTTTCTGCATCCAATGATATGATCATATGGTTTTTGTCCTTGATTCTGTTTAAGTGGTGGATTATGTTAATTGTTTTGTGTATGTTGAACCAGCCCTGCATATCTGGGATAAAGCCCACCTGGTCATGATGGATTATTTCCTTAATAAGTTTTTGAATACGGTTTGCTAGTACTTTGTTGAGAAATTTTGCATCCAAATTCATAAGGATATTGGTCTGTAGTTTTCTTTTCTTGACGTATCCTTGTCAGGTTTTGGTATCAGAGTTATGGTTGCTTCATAAAATGTGGATGGGAGCATTCACTCCATTTCAATTTCTTGGAATAACTTAGTTTGGAAAGGTGTTAGTTCCTCCTCAAAAGTGTGGTAAAAGTCAGTGGAGAAGCCGTCCGATCCTGGGCTTTTCTTCTCTGGTAGACTTTTAATTGCAGTCTGGATTTCAGTGCCTGTGATTGGGCCATTTAGGACTTCAATATCTTCCTGATTCAATTTAAGGATGTTGTAAGTGTCAAGAAATTTATCCATTTCTTCCAAGTTATCAAATTTGGAGGAGTACAGGTTTTCAAAATACGATCTTATAACTTGTATTTGTATGGGGTTGGTGGTGATCGTTCCCTTTTCATTGGAGATTTTGTTGATTTGCCTCATTTCTCTCCTTCTTTTGGTTAGATTCGCTAGGGGCCTATCTATCTTGTTTATTTTTTCAAAGTACCAGCTTTTTGTTTCATCAATTCTTTTAATTCTTTTTTTTGTTTTCAATTTCATTGATTTTGGCTCTGATCTTGATTATTTCCTTCCTTCTGCTGGGTTAGGGGTTAGCCTGTTCTTCCTTCTGGAGGGCTTTGAGATGAAGTGTAAGCTTATTTATTTGGGATTTCTCTTCATCATTAATGTGGGCACTCAATGCTATGAATTTTCCCCTTAGGAAAGCTTTCATGCTGTCCCAAAGGTTTCGATATGTTGTGTTTTCATTTTCATTCTCTTCCAAGAATTTGTGGATTGCTTCTTTCATGTCTTCTTTGATCCATTCTTCATTTAATGGTATTATTCAGTCTCCAATAATATGTGTGTTTTCTGTTATGATTATCGCTGTTGATTGCTAGGGTTATAATGTTGTGGTCTGAAAGGACACACGGGATAATGTCTACTTTCTTGTATTTGCTGAGATTATCTTTATGAACCAGTATATGATCTATTTTGGAAAAGGATCCATGTGCTGCAGAGAATAAGGTGTATTCTGCTAATTTAGGATGGAAAACTCTATATATGTCTGTGAAGTCCATTTGGTTTATGGAATTATTCAGGCTGGCTATTTCTTTATTGATTTTTTGTTTTGATGATCTGTCAAATGGTGACAGTGGAGTGTTGAAGTCTCCCAGTATTATTGTGTTATGATCCACGAGAGGTTTGATGTCGTGAAGTAATTTGATCACGTAGTTGGGTACACTGTTGTTTGGAGAGTAAATATTAACTATGGTTATTTCTTCCTGTTGAAGGGTTCCTTTTAGTACTAGGTAGTGGCCTTCTTTATCTCTTTTGATTGATTTATGATTGAAATTTACTTTATCGGGTATAAATATAGCAACACCGGCTTGTTTTCTTTGGCCGTAGCGTGGTAGATTTTTTTCCATCCTTTCACCCTTAATCTGTGGATATCTGACTGTTAGGCGAATTTCTTGTAAGCAGCATATGGTTGGATTATGTTTTTTGATCCAGTCTGCAAGTCTGTGTCTTTTGAATGGTGCATTTAGACCATTCACATTGAGTGTTAAGATAGAAGTGTGCAGTTGTTTCCTAGTCGTTGTGTCTTACTTAGTTGTTTCCGTGGTTGCCTTGGTTGGTTCTTGGTAGGTGATACCTTCACAGAATTTCTTCAGTTTGTGGATTATGGGTATCATGTACTTGTTCTGTCTGGAGTATTTATTTCCTTGAGAATTCTTTGTAGGGCAGGTTTTCTGTTGACAAAATCTGCCAATTTTGTTTTGTCATGGAAAGTTTTATTTCTCCATCAAATTTGAAGCTGAGCTTCGCTGGGTATAGAATTCTAGGCTGCATTTTGTGGTCATTTAGACGTTGAAAGATATTATTCCAAAACCTTCTTGCTTCCAGTGTCTGGGTTGAGAAGTCACATACAATTCTTATTGGCTTGCCTCTGAATGTGATTTGGCGTTTCTTCCTTGCTGCTTTTAGTATAGTTTCTTTGGTATCTCTGTTGTACATTTTGAATATGATGTGTCTAGGTGAGTTTCTCTTTTAATTAGGCCTATTGGGTGTCCTGTAAGCTTCCTGGATGAGCATGTCAGATTCTACTTTTATTTGCTGGAAATTTTCTTTCATGATCTCTTTGAGAATATTTCTCATACCATTGTTGTGTGTCTCAATTTCTTCCTGTATTCCAATTATTCTCAGATTGTTTCTCTTCATTTCATCCCAGACGTTCTTGAAATACTGGTTATGTTCATTCAATTTTTTTTTCTTTTTTGATGTCTGTGAGCTCTAGCTTGGTCAACCTGTCTTCATTTTCGGAGGTTCTTTCTTCATTGGCAGAGGTTCTATTTTCTACTGAAGTTATTCTATTATTAAATTCTTGCATGGTCCCTTTCATGTCATTGACTGCAGATTTGAGGTCTGTAACTTTCTTTTTGAGAGAATATATTACTGTAATAATTGAGTCTTTCAAATCTTGGATTTTCTCCGTTATTTCCTTCATTATCTCTTCTTTTAAGTCAATGATCCTTTTTGTTATCAGCCCATTGATATATTGTTCTAGATTTTCATCCCGGTCCCTGGCTATAGCCCCCCTATCAGGGGAGTTTTGGGATTGTTTTGAACCTCTTCGAGTTTTATTTCTCATGCTTGAAGAGATTCTTCTCTCTTATTTACCAGGTGAACCTTTTGTGGGAGCACTACAGGTTCTGTGGTTCTTTTTCCTGTCTTCTGCCTTACGCACTAAGCTGTTGGGTTGAGAGATCCGTCCCAACCCTTATTTGAGATGGGGTTTTGTCAGGAGGGTTGATTTCACAAGACAATTCCTTTTACTCTAATGTGTTTGTTACCCTTGCAGAATTCCAAAACCTCATGTACTAGAAGTAAATTAGTAATATGTATAATCAAAGCTTACAATAAATAGTAGTAAATTAGTTATTTAGCATCCACTATAATGGAATATCAATTTCAGCTTATGCAACTAATGTAAGTAATAATACTTTTGGTGATACTAGAAAATTACTATTACCTATGACAGAAATTCAGGAACAAATATGTGTTATTCAGATTAACAATTACCGCAGTAATATTTACACAGTCTTAACAATGTGGGGTGAAATTGAGTTAACTAATGTGGAGTCAGAAGGGGGGGTAATGCTGGTAAAATTAAGAGAGAGATTTATGTATACCAATTATGTACAGTGAGAAAGTGGAGGAGTTAAAGAATTTGCTGTAGAAAGAACAAGACAATGTTAAGGGGAAAACATTTGAAGAGAAATGGAAATTGAACAGGAAAGATTTACTAACTATGAAATAAAGTAGGAAAGAAAGAAATAGAAAAGAAGATACAGATCTGAGGGGAAGCTAGGATAGCTGTGGCCTAATATAGGAAAGGTAAAAGGGTTATTGG
>PVKS010023235.1:0-32631 GCA_004027875.1 Aplodontia rufa
TCTTCTTGGATCCAATCTTCATTTAATAGGGTATTATTCAATCTCCAATAATATGTATGTTTTCTGTTATGATTATCGCTGCTGATTGCTAGGGTTATAGCGTTGTGGTCTGAAAGGACACACGGGATAATGTCAACTTTCTTGTATTTGCTGAGATTATCTTTATGAACCAGTATATGATCTATTTTGGAAGAGGATCCATAAGCCCTTTCATTTTTAATTTGAGACAATATCTCACTAAATTATTGAGGCTGTACTCAAACTAGAGATCCTCCTGTGTTAGCCTCTCAAGCTGATAGGATTACTGGGTGAATGCCAGGTATGTTTTAAAATACAGGGTTTTCTTTTTGTGGTTTGTGATATAAATCTGTAAGTGAATTAATAATGGTAAAATTAAATATTTGTCATAATTAGACTAAATTATTTGAGGCACACCTTACTAGTGTCTTAGAGTATCCACTTTCGAAATATCTAAATTATTATCTATCTTGATTTTTTAAGCAAAAACTAACCATTGCTTTGATCAAATGCTGTTCCATATAGACAAAAATGTAACAAAAGGCATGTCATTGTTTAATACTTTAAACATGAATTCAGTGTTAGCTTCTGTATCCAAAGTGATTATATTAACTCTTCTTTACTACAGGAAAGCCAACAAAATATCAGATTTTATCTTTGTTCTCCCTATAGTCCTGACATAGTAAATTTTTTTAAAAAATTAAATTTTAGGTTCATCCTGTAAGTTGCCACATCTGCCACATTTAATGAAGAATAAATTACACATTTGTTTAATTTACATCTCTGAATTTGGCATGTAGCAATTCTAGGTTAGGAGGAGGCAATCATTTATCTAGTTGTATAAAACTTTTTGTTGACACCTACAAAATCAGGGCAATTCCAGCCTCTGAAAATCATTGAAATAAGCCTGCAAAACCTTGGACAGGTGATTATTTTCTCTAAGCCAGGGTCTCCTGGCACTGCTGTGCAATTCCAGTGTAAAGCACTTATGACTTCCAGGTGTTTTCATCTGTGTTTTCCTCCAGCATTATTACTTATGGGTGGTGTTTTTATACTTTCCAGGTTTTTTTTTTCTTTATCATCTGTTTAAACCATTTCTTCCTTGAACTTCATTTTGCACTTATTTTCAGCATTGCTTGTATGTTAATCTTTTCCTTATTATTGATTTTATTTTATTCTATTTTTTGATACTGGGGATTGAACCCAGAGATACATTACCACACCCCAATCATTTATTCATTCATTTATTTATATTTTTAGACGGGGTCTGACTAAGTTGCTTAGGGCCTTGCAGAGATCCTAAGGCTAGCCTCAAACTTGAAATCCTCCTGCCTCAACCTTTTAAGTTGCTTGGATTTTAGGCTTGTACCATTGCACTGAGCTGATTTTACTTTATTACCTCTAATAATGCTCAGAATTCTAGATTTCAAAGATAACAAATTTAAATATTTTGTTGCAGAGTATATTTTAGTCTCTTGGATATATTTGTGTTCTGTTATCTTTTTACTTTTAGTAATTGCATATATATTTTCTGCTAGGTACATTTTTTAATGTTACTTTTTAAAAAAAATTGTTGGACATAGTCTTAAATATTGGAGGGAACTGTTGTTACATGTTCATGCATACGTACATATTGACATAGTGAGATAGTAAGTTAAGGCTAATGGTAGACCAGTATCTACCCCCTTCATCCATTCCCTGAACTCATGTCTCCTCTGTAATCCCACAATACTACAGTTTGAAAAGAACATATATATGTATAACAATTATTGACATTTCTGAGATTCTCTGCCTGCCTGTGTATAGCTAGGCTTCTAATGGGAGTTGAGTATTCCTTATTGTATTGATAACCTCCATTGTCCCTCTCTCCCATTCCTGCATCCCTCCCTTCTCCCCCCACCCCAGCTTATGTGAAATTTCAACTATGGTGACTATATTACTTAAATTCAGCTGACTATCATCCTATCTTAGGTTTTACGCTAGCTTCCACATATGAGAGAAAATGTTTGGCCCTTAGGTTGCTGAGTTTGGAATATTTAACTCAGCATACTTTTTTCCATTTCCATCCATTTGGATGCAAATGGCATGAATGCTTCTCTCTAATAAGAGAGTTGAACTCCATTGTGTGTGTGTGTGTGTGCATGCGTGCCTGTGTATGTATGTATATATGTATACATATGTATTTTTTTCCACAGTTTTTAAATCCATTCATCCAGCCAGGGGCATCTGGGTTGGTTCCATAGTTTAGATATTGTAAACTGAGCTGCTATAAACATTGATATAGCATTGTCTCTGTAGTATGCTGATTCTAGCTCTTTGGGGAAAATACCCAGGAGTGTGATAACTGGGTCGTAAGGTAAATCCATCCCTACTTTTCTGAGGAGTTTCTGCGCTGCTTTCCAGAGTGGCTGTACAAGTTTTCAGTCCCACCAGCAGTGTGTTAGTGTTCATTTCTCCCCACAAACCCTCCAGAATCTGTTATTGTTTGTGTTCTTCATTTTTGCTGCACTGACTGGAGTGAGGTAGAATCTCAGTAAGGTTTTGATTTGTGTTTCTCTGATTGCTAGTGATGTAGAACATTTTCTTATATATTTATTGGACATCCTCTGTTGAGAAGTTTGTTTAGTCCCTAGCCCATTTATTGATTGGATTATTTTTTGTTTTTGGTGTTCTTTGAGTTCTTTGTATATTCTGGATATTAGTCCCCTGTCAGAGGCAGAGCATGCAAAGATTTTTCTCCCATTTAGTTGAGCCGAAACTTTTCAGTTTATTTATTTTTTTTAGTTTCATGTCAGTTTTATTAGTTTAAGTTTATTAGTGACTTTCATTATCTGACACTTCATTGTGTATGTGGTGCTAGCATTTCAGTCTGATACAATTTGGTCAGTATCCCCCTGCCCGCACCCCTTTACCTCTTTCCTCTCGTTCCCCTATCCCTTGCTTCTCTTCTGGGTCCTATATTGTCCTAAAAAACCCAAGTATAGTGTCATATTTTTTTTTTTTAATAGAGAAGGACAGTGCGTGGGGGGGGGGGCGCGGAGAATCAGTTCTTTATTAAGTTTTTCACATGGCTTTTGTTACTCTGACACTTAGTTGTATACATGGGTGCTGGGGTTTGAGCCCATATACTCACACATGCTGGGCAAGCATGGTAACCACCAAGCCACCGTTCCAGTCCCTAGTGTCATAATTCTTATACCTATGAAGAACATTTTTATATACATGACTATAAATATATATAGTGACATACTTAAAAATACTTGAAATGTACCTTGCTTTACCTCAGTTCCAACATTTCCACTTCTCTCTTCCTCCCCCTTTTTTTTTAATCGATTCAGCATAGTCTTACATATAGGAGGGAATCATTGCCATATGTTCATGAACACATTAATATTGACAGAGCAAGTCAAGGGTGGTGCCAGTTCATGATCTTCCCTTTTTTAGTTCCCCCTGATCCCATGTTTCCCCTACTTTACTCCCATGTAAGTTGGGCTTCTCATGTAAGTTGAAGGTTCCCCACTGGGTGGATAAACCCCCTACTCCCTCCCTCCAGTTGCCTTGATATCCCTCCTGTTCCCTCTCCCCTTTGCCCCCTCCCTTCATTCCCCCAGCATCATAGGCAACATACCCCCTGCTCATGTAAAAATTCACCCATTTGGATGTTATTATTAGCTTAGCCAACTTTCAGTCTGTTTTCAGTTGTATTCTAGCTGCCACTTATGAGAGAAAACATTAGGTCCTTGAGTCTCTGAGTTTGGAATATTTCACTCAGCATAATTTTTTCCATCTCCATCCTTTCCTTGATTTCTCTGTTATTCATTTTATAAATGATGTCTTGGTGAGTTTCTCATTTGGTTAGGTCTGTTTGGTGTCCTGTAGGCATCTTGAATTTGATTTTCTGGATCAATTCTGATATGGGGAAAATTCTCTTTGGCAGTTTCACTTAGAAGGTTCTTAATGCCCCTTGTTTAATATTCAGTGTTTTCTTCAATCCCAATTATTCTTACGTTATTTCTCTCATCTTGTCAAATACTACTTGGAAGTTCTGATCAAGCACAATAAGTTTTTTTTCTTGTTTGTGCTCCCTGAATTCAATGTTGCTCAGTCTGTCTTCTTATCTGAAGTTCATTCTTCAAGAGCTGAAGTTTATTTTCTACTGAGTTCACTCTGGTATTAGTATCTTCCAATGAGTTTTTGATTTGGTTGACAGTATTTTTCAATTCTAAGAGCTCTGTTACATCGCTTTTCAGAATGTCTAGTCTTTATCAAAGCAATTTCATCTCCTGGAATTGCTCTTATTTCTTTCCTTAAGTCTTCTTTTAATTCTTTCATTGAATTGCTAATCATATTGTTGATACATTTTTCTAGGTTTTCATCTAAGACTCTGACCATGGACTCTGGATGAAGAGCTGTAGGGTTGAGGTGGAGGATTGTTTCCCTTTTTCTTCATTTTCAGTTACAGTGAGTGTGTCTTGAGGTCTGACACTGAATAACTTTCTTGGGGGCTTTGGTGATGGTATTGGAACTTTTTATCTGTTTGCTTAGTTGGGGTGGGTTAGAAGTTGGGTAGCACAGTTCAGTGGCTGGTGCCCCAGTCAGTGAAGTATTGTGGATCTTTAGGTTTTCCAATACCTCAGGGGTTAGAGAAGTCAATAAATGCAGCCAATACATACAATTGAAAGTGTGAACTGTGGCTGTTACATTGTTGATTAGCACCTGTAGGAGCAATCGCATGAGCATTTTTCTTCCATGAGAGCTCTCACACTATACTTCATTAGCAGCTAACATCTATTTTTAAGTATGACATTCATTTCAGTTTATCAGGACCTCTGTAGGTGAGGAAAAAGAAAGTCTAGAGAACAAAGGGAATGAGGAAGGTAGTGTGGAACTTGTGAATTAGGATATAGAGCAACAAGTTAGTAGGGATGATGTAGGCTATTCTGCTAAAAGTAAGGAAAAGATAGAAATGGGATGACAGTGGGGTAATGACTTTAAGGGAAGATGAGAGAGATCAGAATATAGTTTAGGAATTGACAGAGTAAATGGAACAACAGGGTAATAGACTGGTGGTCTTTTCAGCTCAAGGAGACTGAGAACTAGTTTCCAATATTTCAGGCAGCCCCATGTTAAACCCCAGCAATATGGACACCATAGTCAAACACAAGAAGTCACAGTGACTGTAAAAAAAGAACCACACAAACTGCAGACTGGTACAGCCCCTCTGGAAAACAGTGTGGAGAATCCTCAAAAAGCTGGGGATGAACCCACTGTATGATCCAGCTATTCCTCTACTGGGTATTTTTCCAGGGGACTTAGAATCAGCACATTACAGTAACATAGCAAAATCTATATTCATTGCAGCTCAATTTACAATAGCTAAATTATGGAAACAACCCAGATGCCCCTCACTGGATGAATGGATCCAAGAACTGTGCTCTACATGTATATACATACACACACACACACACACACACACACACACACACACCATGGAGTTTTACTCAGCAATTAGAAACAATGATATTGCAGCCTTTGAAGGATGGAAGAAATCATGCTGAGTGAAGTCAGCATAACCCAGAGACAACCAAGGGTCGAATGTCTTCACTCATCTATGGAGGCTGGAGCTAAACCCTGACCATTGCGAAAGGCAGTCAACTCTCATGTATTAAACCCTGAGGCAAAATTAAAGGCATTTGTAGAGATGTACTGGGAAGGGGGTGGAGGGACAAGGGTGGGTAATTAGGGGGGCTCTAGGGTGTAAAACTAATTTTCAGAATATAAATATATTGTTTCATTGGAAAAATAAAAATTTAAAAGAAAAAAACACACAAAATACATATACCAAGGAACTCCAATTACATGAACAACTACAGCTTAAAAAGAGTTGGGATGGTTCTGAATTACTACCACCGAGGTCAAAATATACTGTGGGGGTATGTGTTCCTAGCTGACTTCTAGGTAGAGTTACTTCCAAGTTGAGTTTGTTGGAGGGAATGAATTTTTGGTGATCTTAGCTGACATTGAGATACATCCCCATGGGGCTTCCCAGTATTTTTCTCCTGTAGAGAGGTTGCAAACATGCACCTTCTCTGCTTCCTGTGAGGGCCAGCCAAGTTGCACTCTTGGGCAGTTTGGTGTCTGCCTGCCCAAACTCCTGTCCCACTTCAGCTGGGGATCCAGGAGCTGCTGGGAATCTTATGGATCCAGGTGCAGCTGTAAGGGACTTTTGCTGTTCCAAGGAAAGTGGCTGGCCTGGACTGAGCTACCCTGGGACTGTTATTGCCCCACTCTTGGGAGTCCTGAAGTCCCCACTTGCCCCAGGAGATGATGTGTGGGGCAGTCATAACCCCAGCAAGGGAAGGCAGGCATGAAGGAGACACCAGCCAAGCTAGACCAGTGTTTGTGGAGGTCTCAAATGCAACCACTAGGAGGTGTGAAAGCCTAGTCCCACTTGGAGCACCACGGACCTATGGGCTCACTTCTGTACACAGAATTCAGGGTCTTAAAGTGCAGGAAAGCACTAGATCCAGACTGCCCCTTCTTTTCATAGGTCCCTGAGGCTAATGCTAGCCACTGCAGTTTCTATTGCACCTGCAGGCTGAGCGCTCCCAGGCTGATGAGGCCTTATTGAGTGGAATCCTGGTCACAGACACTGCTTGCATTTTGGGGTTATAAGATAGGGTGGGTGGGAAGCCTCTATATGTGAGTCGCTGGACCAGTAGGGAGGGTCTGCCAGGGCAGACAGTTAGCACACTGGGGAGTTGGAGTTGCTCCTCTATTCTGCTCTGCATCTGATAGTTTTGGGTTCACTGTTCATGAAGCAGTTTTCTGTACTGCTCTCCAGAATGATTCAAAATGGCGGCTGCCGCTCCTTTTCTTTGTTCATTCAGATATAAGGTCTCTTATATGTGTGTATTAAAGCAATCCCAGGGTTCTTGTCACTGCTGGAGTCCAGGAGCACAGTAGCCCCACACCTAGGCCCCACTAAGCGCTCACCACTGTGAGTTTATTTAAGTGTATGCAGCTTTCTCCCCTCTGGGGCAGATTTCCCATATGCTGGCTGTGTAGCTGCTGCTGGAAATTTCAATTTCTCTGTGACTCTGTGCCACTAAACTTCCTTCCTTGGATAGTAATGAAATTTGGGGAGAAATTTTGCTGCCCACCCACCTCACAGTAAGGCACTTTCCCATCATTGGCATCCCGCATCCACAGATAGATTTTTCATTCAGGACTGCCACGGGTCCCCATGACGGAATGTCCCAAAACTTTTCAGTTTAATGGGATCCCACTCATTGATTTGTGGCTTTAATTCTTAAGATATGGGAATCTTGTTAAGGAGGGAAGTGCCTACACCGATGTCATGGAGTGTTGATCCTATTTTTTTTAAGAGATAGAGGGATAGTGGGGGAGAGAGAGAGAGGAAGAAAGAATCAGTTGTATTTAGTTTTTCATCTTGTCTTCGTTACTCCAACACTTAGTTGTGTACATGGTGCTCGTGTTTGAACCTGGGTCCTCATGCTTGAAAGGCAAGTTCTATAACTGCTGAGTCACTGCTCCAGCCCCTGATAATATTTTTTCTTCTTGTAATTGTATAGTTGCTGGTTTAATTTGTAATTCTTTGATCCATTTCAGTTTGGTCTTTGTGCAGGGTGAGAGATAAGGATCTAATTTCAGTCATCCGCATGTGGCTGTCCAGTTCATCTAGCTACATTTGTTGAACAGGCTGTCTTTTCCCCCACACTATATTATTGCCCCCTCTGTCAAATATCAGATGGTTAAAGACTTGTGGATATGTCTCAGTACCTTCTATTTTATTCCATTGGTCTTCATGTCTGTTTTGATACCAAAATCATGCTGTTTTTGTTACTGTAGCCCTGTAGTATAATTTCAGGTAAGGTATTATAACACCTCTTGTTTCATCTTTGTTGCTTAGTAATGTTTTGGCTATTCTGGGTTTCTTGTTGTTCCAAATTAATTTGAGAATTGCTTTTTCTATATCCATGAAGAGTGTCATTGGTATCTTGATGGAGATTTCATTGAATCTGTATAGAGTTTTCAGCAGAATGGCCATTTAAGTTATGTTGATTGTACCTAACCAAGAACATGGAAGGTGTTTCCATCTCAGGTTTTCCTCTATTTTTTTAATGTTTGATAGTTATCACGGTAGAGGTCCTTTATATCCTTCATTAGATTAATGCCCAAGTAGTTTATTCTTTTTGAGGTTATTGTGAATGGGATGGATTTCCCCATTTCTTCTTTGGTAGAATCACAGCTGGAGTATAGGAAAGCTAATTATGAATGTTGATCTTATAATCTGCCACTTTGATGAATTCATTTATAAGCTCTAGTAGTCTTCTAATGGAGCATTTTGGGTCTGCTAGGTGTAGGATCATGTCATCAACAAATAGAGATCGCTTCACTTCCTCTATTCCTATTTGAATTCCTTAGATTTTCTTCTCTTGTCTGATAACTGTGGTTAGGCTTTTGAGGATTATATTGACTAAGAATGGTGAGAGTGGACAGCCTGGTCTCATACCTGAATTTATTGGGAATGGTTTCAGTCTTTCACCCTTAAGTACTGTGTTGGCTATGGATTTGTCATAAATGGTCTTAGAAAATTAAAGTTTCTTATTTTGATCCCTGTCTTCTCCAGGGTTTTGAGCATCAATGGGTGTTGAATTTTATCAGAGGCCTTTTCTGCATGAATTGATATGATCATATGGTTTTTTCTTTAATTATGTTTAAGTGGTGAATCACATTTATTGATTAGCATTATGTTGAACCAGCCTTGCATTCATGGAGTGAAGCCCACTTGATCATGTTGTATTATCTTTTTGATGTGTTTTTGATGTGGTTTGCTAGAATTTTGTTAAGGATTTTGGCATCTGTGTTAATTAGGGAAATTGGTCTGCAGTTTCTTTTCTTGATGTGTCTCTTGAGTTTTGGAATTAGGGTTATATATACCTTGTAAAAAGTATTTGGATGGTTTCTGTCCCTTTTTAATTTCATGGAATAGCTTATTAAGGAGTGGTGTTAATTCTTCCATAAAGGTATGGTAGAACTCTGCCGAGAATCCATCAGGTCTTGGGCTTTTCTTTTTTGGAAAGGCTCTGATTGCTGTTTTAATTTCATTACTTGAGATTGGTTTGTTTAGATTTTCAATGTCCTCCTTTGTTAATTTGGCTAGGTATTTGTCCATGTCTTTCAGATTACCAAACTTGGAAGAGTACAGGTTTTCAAAATAAGTTCTGATGATCCTCTGGGTTTTAGTTTAGTAAGTGGTGATATCTCCATTTTCATTTTTGATTTTGTTGATTTGCTTCACTTCATTCTTTTGGTGAGGTTGGCTTGGGGTCTTTCAATTTTATTTAATTTTTCAAAGAACCAATTCTTTGTTGATTATTTGTAAAAATTTTTTTTTGTTCTCAATTTCATTGATTTCAGCTCTGATCTTGATTATTTTCTGCCTTCTGTTGGATTTGGGGTTGTTCCTCTTTTTGTAGGGAATTGAGTTGGAGCATAAGTTTATTTGATCTTTCTCCTGTTTTTGATGAAGGCATTCAGTGGTATTAATTACCTCTTTTTATATTTTTTTATTCAGAAATTTATTTGTTGAACAATCACACAAGCTTCTAATGAAATAATATACTATATATATAGATTCTGAAAATTAGATTTACCCCCAACAGTCTCCCCCAATTACCCAACCTTATCCCTCCCCCCGTTCCCAAAACATCTCTAAAAATGTATTAGGTTGTATGACTTTACACCTTATCTGGATTTAAAATATAGTTACCTCTTTACAATGCTTTTATACTGTCCCACAGATTTTGATATGTTGTTTCATCATTCTCATTCATTTCCAAGAATTTCTTGATTTCTTCTTTGATCCATTCTTCATTTAAGAGGATATTATTCAGTCTTCAATATTTGTGTATTTTCTATTTTTCTTGCTGTTAATTGCTAAGATTATACTGTTGTGGTCTGACAGGATACATGGGATTATATCAACATTTTTGTATTTGCTAAGATTTCCTTTAGGATGTGATCCGTTTTGGAGAAGGATCCATGTGCTGTAAACTCAGTCAATTTGGGATGGAGTATTCTGTAAATGTCTGTTAAGTCCCATTGATTGATAGAGTTGTTTAGGTTAAAGACACCTTTATTGATTTTTTTTTTGCTTTGATGATCTGTCTATTGTTGATATTGGTGTATTAAAGTCCCTGAGTATTATTGTGTTGAAGTGTAAGTGGTCTAAGGTTCTTGAGTACTTTTTCCACATATTTGGAAGGGTTGTAATTGTAAAGTTAACTATTGTTATGTCTTCTTGATGTATTGTTCCTTTTACTATGATGTAGTGACCTTCTTTTTCCCTTCTGACTAATTTTTGGTTAAAATTAACTTTGTCGGATTAAAAGATCTCAAGACCAGCTAACTTTCTCGGGCCATAAGCCTGGTATTTTTTTCCCCAACCTTTCACCTTTAATCTGTGTGTTTTTGGCTGTGAGGTAGGTCTCCTGCAAGCAGCATATTGTTGGATTTTGTTTTTTGATCTAGTCAGCTAATCTGTATCTTGATTTGGGCATTGAGTCCATTCACGTTCAGCGTTAGAGTAGATATGTGATTCTGGTTCCCTGGCATTGTGACCTTTGCTGTATTTTGTGCCATCTTGGATATCATTTAATGAGTTATGTTTTTATTGACTTTCTTCTGTTGATGGGCTTTGGGAGTTGTTAGCTTGTTTCTCTGAACTTTGTCTTTGAGTATTCTCTGTAGAGCTGGTTTTGTGTTCATGTATGTTGCTAGTTTGTACTCATCACAGAAGTATTGTATTTCCCCTTCACATTTGAAACTGAGTTTTGCAGGATATAGTATCTTTGGGTGAAAATTATTTTCTTTCAATATTTGAGAAATATCATTCCATGCTCTCCTTGCCTTTATATTCTGAGCGGAAGCATCCACCATCATCCTTGTTGGTTTCTTTGTGATTTGGTGTTTATCTCTTACTGCTTTTAAAATTCTTTTCTTGATTTCTCTGTTATCAATTGTGTGTATGATGTGTCTCAGTGAGTTTCTCATTTGGTTAGTTCTGTTTGGTGTCCTGTAGGCATCTTGATTTTGAATTTCTGAATCAATTCTGATATGGGGCAAACTTCTTTGGCTATCTCACTGAGAAGGTTCTTTATGTCCTTGTTTGTTGTTCTGTGTTCTCCCCTATCCCAGTTATTCTCATGTTATTTCTTCTTATCGCATACTATACTTCTTAGAAGTGCTGATCATGCTCAGTAAGTTTCTTTTCTTATCTATCCTCCTTGCATTCCACATTGCTCAGCCTGTCTTCCTTGTCTGATGTTCTTTCTTTGAGAGCTGAAGTTCTATTTTCTACTGAATTTCCTCTGATATTAATATCTTCCATTATACTTTTTATTGGTTGACTGTGTTTTTCAATTCTAAGATCTCTGCTAAGTCTCTTTTCAGAATGCCTAGCTCTTTGTCAGTCTGGTCTCTCAGCTCCTGAAATTACTCTCTTATTTCCATCCTTATGTTTTTTTTTTTAAATTATGATTTGTTTTTATAAAGAGAGAGCAAGAGACAGTGAGAGAAAGAGAAAGAGAGAATCAGTTTTATTTAGTTTTTCATTTGGCTTTCATTGCTCTGACAGTTTGTTGTGTATGTGGTGCTGGGGTTCGAACCCGTGTTGCTGTGCATGCAGGGCAAGCACTGAAACCACTGAGTCACTGCTCCACCCTTTTTGATTGTTTTAATAATCATATTGTTGATACTTTTTCTAGATTTTCATCCAGGACCCTGTCTGTAGACTCCTTGGCTGGGGAGTTGTGGGTTTTAGAGGGAGAATTGCTTCTGTTTTTCTTCATTTTCAGGGCTTGGAAGTGGGCCTGTGAGCCCTGTTTGGTTATTTTACTTTGGAGATGTTGATGAGTTGTGAGGTTTTTTCTTTTAGGTAACTTGTGCTTGGTGGAATTTGAGAAGTTGAGATTAACAGCAGGCTCCACAATCTATGGTTAATTTTTGGCCTTTGTGATTTCTAATACCTCACATGATAATATGCCCAAAGAGAAAATATGAGCAGCCAGTGGGTATAATAAACAGCTTTAACCTGGTTACTTTGTTCCTTCTGAACCTACTACCATATTAATTACCACCTATGAGTGGAATGGTTGGATTATTAACTATCTTTGGTTACTAGACTATTAACCATCAGACTGTAACTGGATTAAAAGTAAACTGAGCAGTTACCAAATTTGGCATTCACACTGGATTTGCATACAGGCTCTCTGTAAGGATGAATAAACAGTACATTGTTACTGTGATAATATTCCAAATTACCAAAAATAAAAAATAAAAATCAAAGAACAGAATGAAAAAAAAGGAAAGAAAAAAAGATGAGAGACAGAGGAGATTGGGTTAATGATGTTGGGGGAGGGGTGCATGTTAGAAGAATAGAGTGGCTTTTCCAGAGAATAGGAAAGATGTGGGTAATAGAGAAATGGACTACTAGTGGGCTTTGCAGCCCTCAGGTGGTATGTGTAAAAAATAAGAAAAAATCAGAATGCATGGGTGTAAATTCAGGCACAGATGTTTATTGGGATTTGCTGCTCCTGGGCCAAATTCACCTGTCAATAATGAGGGCAGGCATGGGAAATGATAAGGGCAGGGGAAATGGCATGCAGGGAAAATGACACGGAACCTCTGCTGGGCAGCTGTATTTATAGTTTAGGGAAATGAGAGAAGTTGATGGGGTTGGCCTTTCAGAGATTGGCTCATGGATCGATCAATCATTAGGTGTTTGTCTGCCAGCGCCTTGACTGGTTCTTTTGGAGGGTAAGCTGCCTGTGGCCCTGCCTCTTAGCCAGCCAACATGGCCTTGTCTTGGCTGAAGCCACGCCCCTCAGCCAGCCGTCACGCATGCTAAATCTCTGCCCCCAGTCAACCTAACAGTATGGTGAGTACTAATACTTACAGTAAAGCAAGTGTTCAAAGAAAAGGTAAGAAATAGTTAAATAGAAAGAAGAACAGCCTCACAGCAATACTGCCTACAAACAAGCACACACCCACTGAAAGAAGAAAAGAAGATAAATAAATTCAAACTGTGGTGTATGGTCTTGAAGCAGCCCTGCTGATCACCAGTAAGGTCCGACCAATATCTTGGAATGTTGTCCCAGAGTCTGGAGGCTTTTTAGTTGGGAGGGGTGGGGAAGGGTTAGGGAAGGGGTTTGCCTTCAGTCAGCTGTTTCATTCCCCCATCCAATTATCTCTGGTTTAACTGTCCTGGAGGCTACATTGGCTCCAGGCTCTCCTCTCACTTCTAGCTGAATTTACCCTGGGGTCATAGTTAATGAGTGTCGATACAGAGTTCCCTGTCTTGCCTGTGTGTTCAAAATGGCTGCAGCCCTGACCACTTAGTGCTGGAATGGGGAACAATGTTCTGTCCTCCAGAGCAAAGGTGCCACAGAGTTGTCCCAGTTTAAGCACAGAGCAGAGCTCCTGTTTGCTCTCTGCCCATTCACAGCAGTGTGTAGGATCCTGGCAGGATTGTGGGGATCTCTGCCTTAGATTCCTTGTTCAGTTACCCTGCCTATTTGTGTGAAAATGCTATAGTCTGACCTTCTCCTAGAAGGTAGGGGGCATGTATCCTTCCTCCACAGCAGAGATGGAGAGGGAACCTGCTATCAGCCCAATTCGGCTTTTCTAGGCTCAGTTGATTTCTGCTTGGTTGAACAGGTCAGACTGGGGTGAACAGTATCTCACCTGCTGCTGTATTGATGGGTGAGCAGTCCCTGGGAACCAGCTGGGTCTGAATAAGTTCCTCTTATCCACTTGCTACACAAGTATCCGAGTCACTCATCACCCACTGACCAGTGCTATGTTCAGCAAATTTTTTCCAGTGCATTCTCCTTGCAGGAAGGTAGCTATCCTGGTATTTCTTCCTTTCAGGTCACAGAGAGCACTGGGGTGTGACTTGTTAGCTGCCTGCCATTTTCCCAGGTCCTTCCTGCTAGGTACTTTTTTTTATGTTTGCATTTAAAAATTTTAACTTTAACATTTTCAAATAAGCTCATTGTTCTTAATAGCATTAACAGTCTGCGTTAGCTTTCAGTCACTATAACAAAATGCCAGAGTAATCAACTTACAAAGAGAAAAGGTTTATTTTGGCTCACAGTTTTGGAGGTTCCAGTCCATGATCAGGTGGCCCTGTTGCTTTGGGTCTGTGGTTAAGCAGCATATTATGGTGGGAATGTATGGTGGAAGGATACATGTGGTGGTTTCCTGTGCATGGCCAGGAAACAAAAGAGAGAAAAAGTAAATGTCTGGGGTCCTACCTTCCCCTTAAAGGGCATCCATCTAATGACCTAAAGACCTCCCAGTGGGCTTCACCTCTTGAAGGTTCTACCACCTCCCAAGAGTACCTCCCGGGGACCAGGCTTTTAACATGTGAGCCTTTGTGGGACATCCCACAGCCAAACTCTAGAGCAGAGGAAGCCTAAATAACAGAGCTTTGTGTCAGATCTTGTTTTTAGTGGGTATTATTCTTTCATCTTTGCAGAAATTTCTCAAAACTTTGAAGTTTAATTTTGGTCTTCATTTTGGCATAGGGAGGGACAGAGTAATCTTACGTATTTAAAGGTTTGTGTTTTGCTGCCACGGAACATAGTGGGAGTGGGATTGTGGCCCAGATGCGATGTGATTGTGGGGCCTTCTTGCTGGATGAGTGAAGGCAAGGCAGCTCTGAGGAGGTACTTTCAGTGCAGAAGCATGCTTTGTGCCCGTGTTTTACTGTGTAGATATGGCTTCAGTTACTTGCTACCTATCCAGCTTTAGGTTTTTGACTTAGAGGTTGAAATTTCTCGTCTGTAATTTATAAAATTTGAGTTTTCCTCTTTTGTAAAAGAGTGATTATTGCAATTCTTAATAATTTGTAGGTGTGGCCTTTTAGAATTATTTTTAAAGATGCTTACAATACCTTTTGCTATATTTGAATTCCATTAAAATTTGAAGCTATGTCTGATGTGGTCATTCTACCCCAAATATTTAAAGATCAGTATTTCTTCCCAGTTGAAATGCATTATTAGTTTTTTTATAAGTTTTTTCTATTTTTTCCACATTTTTATTGGTGTGCATCATAGTTTTACATAATGATTGGGTTTGTTGTTAAATATTCATACATGCACACGATATAATTTGGCCAGTATCTCTTTCCAGCACTTCCCCTGTGCCACATCTTGACTCTCCCCTGGTCCATTTCTTCTACTGATCTCTCTTTGATTTTATTTATTTATTTATTTTATTTATTTTTATATATACACACACACACATATATATGTGTGTGTATATATATATAACTTTTTAAAATTTGTATTGATTGTGTGGGAACTATTTAGTATCTTAGACATGCAAAAATATAATTTTTTTAAAGAGAGAGGGACAGTGGGGGGAATCAATTTTATTTAGTTTTGCATTTGGCTTTTGTTGCTCCAACACTGTTGTGTATGTGGTGCTGGGGTTTGAGCCCACGTCCTTGCGCATGCTGGCAAGTGCCATAACCACTGAGCCACTGCTCCAGCTCCTAGTTTGTTTTTTTTTTAATTCCCTCTTTTTCCCTTTCCTTTTCCCTCCCATCCTTTCTCCCCTTTCACCTTCCTCTTTCCTCTAGTAGACTTCCCTTAGCTCCTAATTTGTATTTGAATGGTAATCTTATCCTTCCCTCCTGCTTTCATTTCTTTAGTTTTTATGTATGAGAGAAAACATTTACATGAGTTTCTGAGCTTGACTAATTTTATTTAGCATATTTTCCATTTCCATTCATTTACCTGCAAGGACCATCATTTCATCCTTTTAAATAACTGAGTAGAACTTCAGTGTGTGTGTGTACACATGTGTGTGTGTATCCCCATTTCTTAATCATTCATCTAATGATGGGCATCTGGATGAATTCCCTAGTTTAGCAATTGTGAACTGTGATGCTATAAACACTGATATGGCTGTGTCACTGTAATATGACAATTTTAGATCTTTTGTGAAATTCCCAGGAGTGGGATAGCTGGGTCATATGGTGGTTCCTTAGGAACCAGAGGAATTAAGGATAATGTTGGCTATGGGTCTGTCATAAATGGATCTGACATAATTGAAGAATCTTCCCTTGATCCCTATCTTTTCCAAAGTTTTGAGCATAAAATGGTGTTGAATTTTATCAAATGCCTTCTGTGCACCAATTGAGATGATTATATGATTTTTAATTTTAATTCTGTTTATATGGTGAATTACATTTATTGATTTGTGTATGTTAAACCAGCCTTGTTTTCCTGTAATGAAGCCCACTTGATCATAATGTATTATCTTTTTAATGTGTTTTTGCATCCTATTAGCTAAAATTTTATTAAGTATTTTTGCATCAATGTTCATCAGGGAAATTGGTCTGTAGTTTTCTTTCCTTGATGTGTCTTTGTTGGGCTTTGGAATCAGTGTAATGTTTGCTTCATAAAAAGTGTTTGGGAGTGATCCCGCTCTATCAATTTCCTGGAAGAGCTTGTAGAGGATCGGTGGTGTTAGTTCTTCTGTGAAGTCTTGGTAGAATTCTGCTGTATATCCATCCGGACCTGGGCTTTTCTTTTTTGGGAGAGCTTTGATTGTTGTTTCAATTTCACTTTCTGTGATAGGTTGGTTTAGGTTTTCAATGTCCTCCTGTGTTAAAGAGGGGATGTCGTGTGTGTTCAAGAACCTGTCCATGTCTTCGAATTTATCAGAGTATAAGTTTTCAAAATATGTTCTGATAATCTTCTGTATCTTGGATGAGTCTGTGGTGATATCCCCATTTTTGTCTCTGATTTTGTTGATTTGCTTCCTTTCATTCTTCCTTTTGGTGAGGTTGGCAAGGGGTCTGTCGATTTTATTGACTCTTTCAAAGCACCAACTCTTAGATTTGTTGATAGTTTGTATAGTTTTTTGTTCTCAATTTCGTTGATTTCAGCTCTGATTTTGGTCATTTCCTGTCTTCTGTTAGATTTGGGGTTGGACTGTTCCTCCTTTTATAGTCGTTTGAGTTGAAGCATAAGGCTATTAATCTGATCTCTTTCTAGATTTTTGATGTATGCTCAAAGTGCTATAAATTTACCTCTTAAGAAAGCCTTCATACTGTCCCAGAGGTTTCAGTGTGTTGTATCCTCATTCTCGTTCAATTCCAAAAACTTCTTAATCCCTGTTCTCATTTCCTCTTTTACCCATCCTTTGTTTAAGAGGTAATTATTCAATTACCAAGTATTTGAATAGTTTCTGTTGTTTCTCTTGTTGTTGATTGCTAAGAGCATAGCATTATGATCTGAGAGAATACATGGGATTATATCCACTTTTTTATATTTGCTGAGATTATCCTGGTGAACTAGGATGTGGTCTATTTTAGAGAAGGATCCATGCGCTGCTGAGAAGAAGGTAAATTCAGCTGTCTTAGGATGGAATATTCTGTAAATGTCTGTTAAGCCCAATTGATTAATAGAGTTGTTCAGATTGGAGGTGTCTTTATTGATTTTTTTGTTTTGATGATCTGTCTAGAGTTGATAGTGGTGTGTTGAAGTCCCCCAGAATTATTGTGTTGAGATCAATGAGGGGATTAATGTCCTCAAGTATTTTTTCCATATATTTGGGTGGGTTGTAATAGGGGGCATAAATGTTGATTATCATTATATCTTCTTGGTGAACTGTCCCTTTTAGTATGATAAAGTGACCCTCTTTGTCCTTTCTGACTAGTTTTAGTTGGAAATTAGTTTTGTCAGAAATTAGAATTGCTACACCAGCTTGCTTTTTTGGGCCACAGGCCTGGTAGACATTTTGCCATCCTTTCACTTTCAGCCTGTGTCTATTTTTGAGTGTCAAATGTGTCTCTTGCAGGCAATATATTGTTGGATTTTGTGTTTTGATCCAGTGGGTCAGACTGTGTCTTTTAATTAGGGCATTGAGACCATTCACATTCAAGGATAGAATAGAAATGGGAGGCCCATTCACGGACTTTGTATCGATTACAGAGTTTTGAGTCATCTTGAAAGTCTGTTTTTGTATGGTATGATAATTGACTCGTCCTTGTTTAAGGATTTAGCATATCGTTGGCATTATCTTCTGAATGGAGAACATCTTTGAGAATGTTCTGTAGAGCTGGATTTGTGTTCATGTATCTTGCTAGCTTGAATTTATTGTTGAAGTATTTGATTTCCCCATCACATTTGAAGCTGAGTTTTGCAGGATATAATATCTTTGGGTGGAAGTTGTTATTTTTTAACACTTGAAAGATATTGTTCCAGGCTCTTCTGGCCTTCATTGTTTGCTCTGAAGAATCCATAGTGATCCGAATTGGTTTGCCTCTGAATGTGATTTGGGGTTTTTCTCTAGCAGCTTTTAGAATTCTCTCCTTGATTTCTCTGTTATTCATTTTGTATGTGATATGTCTTGGCGAGTTACTCAATTGATTGGGTCTATTTGGAGTTCTATAAGCATCTTGTATGTGATAATCCGGATTGATAGTAAAATGAGGGAAGTTCTCACTTATGATTTCACTTAAAAGGTTCTTTAAGCCTCTTATTTGCTGTTCAGAGTTTTCCTCCAGACCAATGATTCTCAAATTAGTACGCCTCATCTCATCAAATGTTACTTGGAAGTTCTGATTATGTAATATAAGCTGTTTATCCTGCTTATTTCTTTGAATTCTATGTTGTTTAGCTGATCCTCATTGTCCGATACTTGTTCTTGGAGAGCTGATGTTCTGTTTTCAGTAGAGTAAGCTCTGGTGTTGGTTTCTTCCAGAGAGGATTTGATTTGATTAACTGTGTTTTTCAATCCTGATAGCTCTGCTACATCTCTTTTCAGGATTTCTATATCTTTGTATAGCTGATCTCTCATCTTGTGGAACTGTTCCCTTATTTCCCTGTAGAAGTTGTCCCTCATCTCTTGAAATTGCTGTCTGAACTCTTTCCTTATTTCATCTCTCAATTCTTTGATTGCATTACTAATCATAATGCTGACACAATGCCTTTGGTTTTCATCTAGGGCTCCAGCCATGGGGTCCTTTGGTGGGGAGTTGTGGGGCTGAGGAAGTAAATTATTTCTCCTTTTCCTCATTTTCTGATTCCAAGAGTGTGACTTGTACTTTGAGAAAGTTGCTCTTGGTGTAGTAATTGGAGCTTCTTATGGCTTTGTTTTGTTGTAATGGATTACTTTGAGAGAGATCTCACAACGAATTATGAGAGCAAGCCAGTGCCCGTTTTGCCGCGTGTCTATTTCTTCAGATAGCAGGGTCTCTCTGAAATTGGGGAGAAGGGATGACTGGGAATTCAAGGAAGTGAGTTGGGGAGGTAAAAAATCACTGTTGCCTTTGAGTAAAGAGGAACAAGGGATTGGAGGGAGTAGGACTAAAGAAAACATAGGATTGGGATGCGGGAAGGGTAAAGACTTTGGGTGAGGGTGAGAGAAAAATGCTTATATTTAGGGATTATCAGTACAGGGGAGGAAGAGGTTAATATGGGGTGTGGTTATCTTCACTCTCCAGAGGCTGAGGCTATCATAGTATCATGAAACATTTTACTGGTTGGGATCCAATGTTATAGGGGTAGCAGCAGGGATTAAGAAGACTTAGAAACAGTATTAGCCAATCACCAATACATACACACAAATAAATATTTACATCCACCACCACTAACTTCAGTATTAACTGTACAGCTAGAAAGGGGAAAGAGAGAGAGAAAAAAAACCCCAAAATCTGTATAATAAAAAAAATTGAAAAATAAAATAAATTAAAATAAGATAAAATAAAAAAAGATAAAATAAAAATAAAAAAATAAAAAATTTAAAAGCTAAAAAGTAAAAGAAAATAAAAAATAAAAAATTCTTAATGAAAATCTTGAATCTATAGACAATGAGGATATCTTTGGGACCTCAATATGAATGACTCTCAGTCTGTGGCCCCCAGCAGGCCATCTCCTGGTACAAGTATGTTCCCCACAATGTGTGAGCTTGGCTGATGACTGTTTTAGTTAGGAATGGGACTGGGTCAGCAATGGTATCTGTGGCTCTGCGCGCATCCACAGTCCCGGCTGCTGCTGCTTGCGGCCCCACCCCTGCAGCTGTCCGGAATTGTGACCAGCGAGCACGCGGAACATAAGGGAGCTGGCCACAGTTCCTGGCCGAACAGGCAAAATCCCCCAATTTCCTGTCCATCCGACAATTGCTCCGTAGCCCCGCCTCTGCAGCCGATGGGAAATTGAGCCCTGGAACTCCTAATGGCGGCCAGCCAACAGGTATGCCAGGGGGCCGCCTCCCAGCACAGCTCTCGCCACCCCCAGAGTGCGAGCTTGGCGGGGGTCTGCTTAGCTATGGACAGGATGGATTAGCGATGAAATCTGTTTCTGCTCAGACCCACTGGATCAGCTGCTGCCGCTTGCAGCGCCACCCCTGCAGCCTGTCAGGGATTGCGTCCAGTGAGCTGTGGAAGGAAGGGAGCCGTTATCGTTCCTGGCAGAACAGACATAAAACTCCCTATCTCTTCGCTCCTGCGGTCGCTCTGCTAACACCAAGCAAAAAGCTGAACCACAGCTCTCCTGGCGGGGCAGACAGAACTTTTTCTGGCAGGAAGTCAGCACAGGTAGCCTTCTGTGTCCCTGGCGGGAGGGGGAAAATCCCACCCCCCTTTTTTTTCTTGCGAAACTTCCAAGACTCAGCTCCTTATAAAATCTTCACAAACTAGTACTAGAAGTTCAAATATAGATTCCCCTGGATGCACCTTGGAAAATTGCAGATGCACAGGATTTTTCCCAAGCACACCCGCAGCTTCAGGAAATGCTGTCTCCCTTCAGGTCGCCATGTTCTTCTCACTTTTTTAATACATACATCCAATGATGGGCATCTGGGTTGATTCCATAATTTAGTTATTGTGAATTATGCTGCTATAAATATTGAAGAAGCTGTGTTACTATAATATACTGATTTTAATTCTTTTGGGAATATACCCAGGAGTGGGATACCTGGGTTGTACAGTGGTTCCATCCCTAATTTTTTGAGGAATCTCCATAGTGCTTTTCATAGTCTTCAGTCCCAACAATGTACAAGTGTTCCTTTCTCCCCACAACCTCTCCAGCATCTGTTGATTTTTGTGTTCTTCATCTTTTCCATCTCACCATACCCCAGATTTTTTAATTTTTATTTTGAGAACGGGTCTAACTATGTGGCTTAGAGCTTCTCTAAGTTACTGAGGCTGGCCTCAAACTTGTAATTCTCCTGCCTCAGCCTCTGAAGTTGCTGGGATTACAGGTATGTAACACAGTGCAATAAAAATGAACTATTATAAAATTGAAAAATTCTTAGTTTTGTCTTAGTGTTCTTGAAATTTCCTCACAGGTCCTTGGTCAGCATTTGAGACAGTGAACGGAGTTGGTTAGTAGTTGGAGTTATCAATGAAATTCTCAGCCAGTTCTGATTACTGTCTGAGAGAGTTTGATCTAATTATCATTTAGTGAATAGATCTTATGTGATAGGCTCTGGGCTAAACAGAGAGAGAACCATGAGCAAAATAAGATAAGATCTCTGCCTTTAGGGGCTTGTATCCCTATAAGGGAGCAAATGATACTTAATTCAATAAACATAATGTTCCAACTGTGATAGTTATTAATGATGTAGAGGTTCTTCTTTGATGCTGTAAAGACCTGTAAATGTGGAATTTCTGAGGAAGAGTCAATTAGATCTTGAAGGGAAGGAAGAGCATTGGAAAAATTAGCAAATGCAACCGGCCTGAGGAGCTGGGAAGTCTGAGAGGACTGCTGATGGGAGAGGGAGTGGATGTTGCAAAATGAAAGGTCAAACCCCAGGGGACCTCGGGGTGCTCTGAATGAGTGTCTTGAGGTATAACTTACATACCATGAATTTCACTTGTAAGCATACGGTTCAGTGAGCTGAGTAAATTTAGGGTTGTGTGGTATTTTTGTCAGCTTTTTCATCACTCTGGCCAAAAGACCTGACAAGAACAATTTCAGAGGAGGAAAAGTTTATTTGGGACTGTTTCAGAGGCCTCAGTTTGTGGCTGGCTGGCTCCATTGCTTTGGACCTAATGTCAGACAGGACATTGGAGCAGAAGAGTGTGGTGCAGGAAAAGCAGGTCAGGGCATGATCACCAAGAAGCTGAGAGAGAGCTTTCCTCACCACAACAAAATATAAATCCCAAAGGTATGCCCTCAATGACCCACTTCCGTGAGCCACAGCCTACCTGCTTACAGTTACCACCTAGTTTATCCCTTTGGAGGATTAATGCACTAATTAGGTTAAGGCTCTCATAACCCAATCATTTTACTTCCAAATGTTCTGATATTGTCTAACACATAAACTTTCAGGGGATACTTCATATCTAAACCGTAACATTTGTGCTTCTGCTCCCAAAAGGTCATGATCATGTCACAATGCAAAATATATTTAGTCCATTTCTAAGAGTATCTATAATTTAAATAGTTTTAGCATTGCCCCAAAGTCCAAGTGCAAAGTCTTTGAGACTAAAGGCAAACTCTCAGTGTGAGCCCCTGAAAAAATCAAAAGCAAATTACATATATATAAAGGCACAGAGTAAACTTTTCCATTCTAAAAGGAAGAAATAGGATCATAGAAATAAAGGATGGGACCAAAGCTAGACTGGAATCCAGCTGGGCAAAGAAGACTTGTAGTTCCAAATCCAGCACATGGCATCTTGATGTTCTTTCCAAAGGATCTGGTAGCTCTGATCCTGTGGCCTTGCTGGTTCAGCCCATATGATCTCTCATTTGGCTTGTTTCTGTTTGATTCCTCTAGCTTTCCATAGTAGATGTCCCATGTTACTAACATTTCTTAATCTTAGGACCTGTCTCCATTGCAGTTTCGGCTTGTTTTTTACTTCTTTATGCATTGCCATCTCAGGGGAAGCCTGCAAGGACTCCAACCCTACTTCCTCTTGTCCTACTTCCCAGTTTTTCCTTTGAAATCTCAGTGGAAGCCCCCACGACATCTTAACTCCAGATGCAGAGCAAGTACTGCAGCATTGACAGCAAGGCCTGCCACCATCTTGAGAGAGGCTTAGCCTCCTTGGATTGACACTGCAGTAACCTTGAAGTACCTGAGAATGGTAAAACCACTTCCCAGCTCAGCATGTGCAAGAGTACCCCATGGTCTCTTTTTAAAGGAATGTTTACTTATATGTCCTTGAGCCTGACGGAGGGTGTAGTCTTGCCAATTCCTGAGATACCCTCAAGTCATTTCTCCTGTTGTTTCTGGGTAAACTGTTTAATCTTTCTTTAGGACTTGTTATCCATTTAACAACCACATCTTCCTTAGCCCCAGTTCCCAGTTTTACTTGCAGTTTTCTGGCCAAAGTGCAAAAATTTCAAATCTTTCTGCTTTACTTTCTGCTCCTGATTATCACAAGAAGTTTGGCTAAAAACCACCAGCAACACCTATGGCACCCCCTTAAGGCTGTCCACCTTTGAAAGATCCTCTGCCAGATGAATTAGCCCATCACCTTTAAATTGAGCCTCACTTAAACTATCAAGACATGGGCAAATTTAGACAACTTCTTAGGCAAAATGTAACGTGGCTTCTAGTCCAATTTCCAGTAGAGTCCTCTTTTCCCTCTAAAACCTCATGAGCACAGTCTTTACTGTCTGCAGTTCTATTGGCATTCTGGTCTTTTTAGGTCCCACCAGAATTGCTCCATTTATAACAATTTAAACTCCATTTATAACAATTTAAAGCTTTTCCAGCTTGAATCTCTAAACTTTTCAAACTTTTTTTCAGAAATTCCAAAATACTCCAGAAGCTTCTGAACCACAGTATCAGGTTAGTTACAGAAATGACCCCATATTTTGTTTTAGTCAGTTTTTCCCCTGCTGTGACTAAAAGACCTGATAATTATAAGAGGAGGGAGTTTATTTGGGGATGACAGTTTCAGAGGTCTCAATTTATAGATGACCAACTCCATTTCTCTGGGCTGGGTATGAGACAGAACTTCATGGCGGAAGAATGTGGCAGAGGAAAGGAGCTCAGGACATTGCACCAGGAAGCAGAGAGAGACTGTGCTGTCTAGGAACAAAATGTATACCCCAAGGGAATGTCCTAAGAATCCTGCTTCCGGCAGTCATACCCTACTTGCCTACTGTTACCACCTAATTAATCCCTATCACAAGATTAACACACTGATTAGGTTAAAGGTTCTGATGACCCAGTCATTTTACCTCTAAATTGTCTCACACATGAGCTTTTGAGGGACACCTTATTTCTACCCCATAATATGCCATCATCATTATAATTCATTTTGTCACATTTATGTTGCCTCCCAAAGTTTTTTTGTGTCCTTTAGCGGTTAATGCCTATTGTGCCCCCCACAGTAGGCAGTCATCAGTCTGCTTTGTCTCTATGAATTTACCTTTTATTTTTATTTATCTTTTTGTTACCAGGGATTGAACCTGGGGTGCTTAACTACAGAGCCATTCAATTTTTTATTTTGAGACCAAGTCTAGCTAAGTTGTTTAGGAACTCGCTAAGGTGCTGAGGCTGTCCTTGAACTTGAGATACTTCTGCCACAGCCTCCCACACTGCTGGGATTACAGACATGGAGCACTGTGCCTGGCTTGAATTTACCTTTTCCAGACACTTCATAAAAACAGAATTGTACAATACATGGTGTCTTAATCTAACTTCTTTCAAATTGCACAGTTTTTGAGGATCATCCATGTTGTACCGTATCTCATTGGTTTGTTCCTTTTGATTGCTGAGCAGTATTCCATTAGATATGCTACATTATTTCACATTTTTATTGGAGCATTACAGTTGTACATAATGATGAGGTTTGTTGTTACGTATTCATACATGCATATGATATAACAATATAATTTGGCCAACATTCCCCCACCTCCCTACTCCCATTCCCTGATTTCTTTCTTCCACTGATCATTTTTTGAATTTTTTTCTGTTCCCATTTTTATTGATTGTGTGGGAATTATTTAGTAATCTAGAGATGCAAAATATATTTTTCCTTCCCCATTTATGCCTCCTTTTTACTCTACTGTTCTTTCTCCTGTCTCTATTCTACTACTATTCTTTAGTTTTTCTATTAATTTGTATTTGAGTGGTTCTTTGTGTAATCTTATCCTTCTTTACCCCTTTCCTTTATTTTGCTCTAGCTTCCATAAATAAGAGAAAACATTACTTTTGAGTTTTTTCTGGTATTCTCCATTTTCATCCATTTACCAACAAATGCCATAATTTCATTCTTTCTAACAGCTGAGTAACTCCATTGTGTGTGTGTGTTTGTATGTGTGTGTGTGTGTTTTATGAGTTTAACTTTTTTTTAAAGAGGGAGAGTGAGAGAAAGAGAGAATCAACTTTATTTAGTTTTCATCTGGTTTTTGTTGCTCCAATACTTAGTTGTGTATGTTGTGCTAGGGTTTGAACCTGGATCCTCATGCAGGCCAGGCAAGTGTGATACTGTTGAGCCACCACTCCAGCCTGAGTTCAACTTTTTAAGAAACTGTCAGACAAGTTCTCAAAGTGTCTGTATCACTTTATGTTCTCACCAGCAACATGAAGTCTTCAGTCTGTCAAGTAGTTAGTATTGACTGGGTTTTTCATCGTAGCTATTATAGTGAAGGTGTAAGTGTTATCTCAGTGTGGTTTTAATTTGCAGCATTTACTGTGAGTTTATTAGCTTTTTCTAGATATTCTTGAAATGTTTTAAATTTGGTTGTTTCATTAATCTGTATTTCATTTTTGAATAGCATCCACAAACCCAAACTGATAGATTAGGTCACCCAGGGAAAACCAGCATAGAAAATGAGATTTTAACCTTTGAGAGACCTTAGCATTTAATACCTTGAATGTTAAGAATGTTGTATAAAGAAGTCAAAGCAAGAGAGTGAATTTGTCAAATCAAATAGTAGGACTGGACAATGTCTTTCAACTAAACAGCATTTGGTTTTGCTTTTCTTTCTTTCCTTTTTTCTTTTGCATTGTGTACTTTATTTTTTAAATTGAGTTGAGTTGTTTTATAATCATAAATGCATAAAAGTAACAATATGATATGCATTTAATCATAAACCATAGTTGCTCCCACATTGCCCACACCCCAGTTTCTTGATTCTTCTATATTATGCCCCTAACAAATATAATTGACTATACATATATGTATAAGATTGTGAATTTTTCAGAATTAAATAATTGCAGACTTAATATTTGACTTCTCAGGGGGGTGAAGAGTATACTGCTTTGTTGATTGTCTCCCTAGAGCCCTCCCTATCTTGCCTTCCATTCCTATCCCTCCGCCTCTCCCTCCCCTCTACATGTCTGTGGTTCCCCTAGATTATGTGTGGCTATGCCCTTGGTGGGTCCAATGCATGAGTTTGACTACCTTTCACTCAAGTCTGGATTTAGCTCCAGCCTCCACAAATGAGTGAAAACATTTGACCCTTCATTCTCTGGGTTTGGCTAACTTGCTCAGCATGATTTCTTCCATTGCCATCCATTTACTTTCAAAGGCTGCAATATTGATTCTGATAGCTGAGTAGAACTCCATTGTATATTTATAACAGAACTTTTGGATCCCTTCATCCAGTGAGGGGCATCTGCATTGTGTTCCTTAATACACTGACTCCAGATTTTAGTTAGTTTAAATGTGTGCACAGTGTGAGGAAAAGGCAAAGGCGAGTGTGGGCAACTCTTAGAAGAGGCTACAGGGAAAAGTAAAACAGGATGTGAGTGAGGAGGCAAGTGAAGTTTTCTCCTTTTCATTTTTTAAAAAAAATTAATGATGAGAGCTTCCTCATTCAGCACTTACATAGTGATCCAGGTATAATGACAGCTTTGGAAAATGTTGATGAATGTGTTGACCCATTTAAGATCACATGAGTCTCCTATTTGTCAGCTCTCAGATTTCTTCTGTTTATTTCTTCAAAATAATTTTAAAATTAAACAATAAACGTAATACATGTATTTTGAAAAGTGAAATATAGGCCATTACATCTCTCCTATTCAAAACTTTTGGATCAGAAATAATTTGGAATTTAGAAAATTTCAGATTTTTAGAATAGTAACATACTGTATATATACTTAATATTATAAAATAACCCCTTTGAGGTTTGGGTTGATACCCCTAATCCCATTACTGTTTCTTCATTGAATTATGATTTTATTGAATAGCACTAGTAAAGTCTGCGAGTAACTTCCTGTCAGTTTAGGTCAGCTTTTTGTCCCAAAGAAGTTCATATAAGACCAATTCTTGAATAAGTAAATAATAATACAATAAGATACAGTAAGTTAAATAAGTAAAATAAGTAGGGAAGACCTAGGGTTTTTTGTTGTTTTTGTTTTTTTGTTTAGTAGGTTTGTGAAATTTAGACCTGTCATTGGGTGATCCATAGTCCTGTAAGTAAACGGTGGTATTTTGCTCTGTTCCTACAGTCTTTATGCAGCTGGAGGTAGCTGTAGTTAGCCAGTAGTTGTTTTTTCTCAGAGTTGCTTCCATATTTTCAAATGATACATTTATACTGTTTCTTGACTTATACATTATCTGTTGATTTTCTTTTATACCCCACCTCTCTTCTTTCTTTCCTTCCAGTTTGGTTATGTCACAGTGCTGCTTAATTATTGCTCATTTTAGAGCTAAGGATTATATTTTTCTTCTCTTACACTTTATGTGTTGTTAGTAATTGCCTTATGTTTTTACATGCATGATTTTTATTATATGTATACTTAGTTTTTAGGTATCAGGTACAATAGTATACATCACTCTGTCTTTCGTTTGAGACGTATGCTGGAGACCTGCCCTGTAAGTATTCCATATGCTCTGTTCTTTATTGATTTTCTCTTATCTGCTGTGTAGCTTTTGATCTGTCTCTTCCACATTAAAACGGTCTGTTTTCTGTATTATGCTTTTATATTCCTTGCTTTAGTTCCTGATTTTCCTTCAGAGCATATCTTCCAATAGTTTCTTTAAAAAAAAAAAAAGGCCTGGGAAATTTATTTTCCAACTTCCCTCATGCTACAGTGTACTCTTGTATTTTCTTCTTATTTGTCTTATAGTTTAGCTGGGTATAGAATTCCACACTGGAATATTCTTTCATAACTTTCATGACATTGGCCTCAATTATTTGGACCCCTTTGGTGCTGTTTAAAGGTCTAGTTTCATTCTGATTCATATCCCTTCTAATGTAACAACTATCTCCTCTTCCACTGCGGGGCTTTTTTCCTTTATGGTAGGATAGAGTTTGAGGCAGGAGGAGTACAAAGTTGGAGGCCAGCCTGGGTAACTTGGCGAAAACCTGTTGAAAATAAAATTTTAGAATGTGCTGGGAGCCAGGTACTATGGCATATTCTATAATCCCAGCTACTTGGGAGGCTAAAGTGGGAGGATTGCAGGAAAGTTTGTGAGACCTTGTCTCAAAATAAAGCTCAATGGCAAAGTGCCCCTTGGTTCTATCCCTAATTAAAAAAAAAAAAAGAGGGGGCATGGTGCAGGATTGGGGATGTAACTCCTTAGCATGTGTGAGGTCCTGGATTTAATCCTCAGTATGGCAAAAAACAAGCTAATAAACAAAAATCTCAAAAAATAAATAGAAAACCAAAATACTTTACGATAACATATATTAGTTTGGTGTGGACACTTTTCTAAAAACTTGTTGTACCAGATACTTAGAGGGCCATTCAGTTTGGGGACTGGTATCTTTCTGTCTCGGGAATTTCTTATATAATTTCTGATTTATTTCTTTTCCTCTGTAATTTCTACTCCTTTTTAAAACTCCTTTGCTGTAAGATATTGGAATTCGTTGATTGATGTGCAGATAGTCTTATGTTTACAAACCCTTAGTCTCTTGTTTTCTCTTATGTATGTGTGTGGTGCATTTTCTGTTGTGTACTTCTTTCTTGACACTTCTGTGATTTCATTTTCTAACTCTTGTGTTGAACACTAATTTGCTTGTCATTTTTAATTTCTAAAGTACTTATTTTCCCTCTGTTACATTGTCATATTTTAGCTTTATGGATGCTGTAATCTGTGCCTTTAAGACAGTATTGATTAATTTATTTAGAGATTTTTAAAATCCCCAGTTTTCTTTGTTGTAAGTTTTTATTTTAAGTTTTTATTTCTTTTGGAACTCTTCTGAGTTTGAGTTGTAAGTAAGAAAAGGCCTGGAACAGTTTCTGTGAAATGGCACGAAGTTTAGATTGTGGTGAATTGAGTTGTGCAGGAAGTAGAGACCGCTGTAGTCACCTGACCAAGTTTGGTTATAAGAGGGACAGTACCATTGCAGGTACTTTTTATTTTTTGTTTTTAGAGGTTGGGAGATGCATAAAACAGTTAAAATTTTGTATTGATATTACATTTTATTGTTAGTATATAGCATCATCTAGTGACATAAAGTATTCGTTCTGTGCGTTTTCCTTGGAAAACTGTTGTGAGGGGTACTTTAAGAAGGAGAGGATGAAGATATGGGGGGAGGAACTGGGTGGAAAAGTGAGGCCCCCGAGCCAGGTGAGAAAGGGTCAGAGAGCCCCAGGGGTCTTCCCAGAGCTGGGGGAAGACCTTTCCTCTTTGCATTACATAATATGATTTGCCTAGTTCATGAAATGGTTGTAGACTGTGGGTAAGTTTATAGTATTGATGGAAATAAACTGAGGAACTGTACAGTAAATTTTGCTTCAATAGTGAAAGTGTGTGATCTCATGGTCATACCCTGGGCATGTGGGCTTTCTGTATGAAGAAATCTGTTAAGAGAGAATAATACATTCTCCTCTTGGGGAAAACACTGCTTTTACACTATCTTGGAACAAGAGATTTCTGTTATAACCATGATAAGAAAAATACATTCACTGATAGCATTTGTTTGTTATTCTTTTCTGTGTACTCTAAAAGATGATGGTTCCTGGCACAGATAGTGTTTCAAGCATAGTTCCAGAGACATATGTACTAAAAAAAGGCCATGTAAGCAGCAGAGAGCCGTATTGTGTGTGCTGGGCAAATGCTCAGATTTATGAGTAGTGGACAAGTACTAACCTTTCTTGTCTGCTGGGATATGGTGAGCTCCATTTTTGTTAATATGCAAAGGCCATTCCACTGCAATCGTGTTTTTGTGGAAAATACACCAACCAAAAATATTATGGCATGAGAATAATTATAAAATTAGACTTACTGCGTATATAAGAGGAAATAATTCAGTCTTCAAGATCAGTAAATTTTGGAATGAAAGTTAGATGGACTAGCCTTATGAAGAGAGGCATACAGTTTCCATGATGCACAGAGATGATTTTTTGTTTGTTAGTCTGGTTTTGATACTGGATATCAAACCCAGAGCTAAATCCCTAGTCCTTTTTTTAATTTAATTTTTTTGAGACATGGTCTTGCTAAGTTGCTGATGCTGAGTTGAACTTGATGCTCTCTTATCTTAGCATCCTGAATTGCTGGGATTACAGGAGTGTATCACCACACCTGTATACAAAGCTGTTTTTTAAAGGGATAGCACTCTGCAAAAATATTAGAGGAAGTCCTGGAAAAATTGAAAAGAAGCAGAATGTGAAACACAGTGATTGTAAACATCTCTGTCCTGAGAATGTCACTTCCTACTTTATTTCAGTAGAGAAATTAGGCTTGAGTTCTGTGAGGCCATCAGAAATGCATTCCCCACAGAAAATCAGTTCTTTTATAGTTATATATATTCATTGATAACTTTTATGTTGCCAGCCTATGTGGAATGACTTCAGCTTTTTATTGTAGCTCTTTAAAAAATGTTATATAATAACAAATCTTCAGTAATGATCCGGAAAGTGGAAATAAACGATCATTTATATTGCTATATCATTAAGCTACTATTAGCATTTTCATGATTTCCATCATAGGATTTTTGCTTATGCATATATTTACATGACTGTTATTGTAATGTGTGTGGAATTTTCAGCACACACATGTAATGTGTGTGTAATTATCACATTTGTGCTTCTCTGTTGCTTATAATGAGCACATAATATTTCCTTGATTGTACTAATACACAGTTTACATAGCTTTGCCCCAGTTTGGTTACTTAATTTGAAAACCTTGGTTGGTAGATTTTTGCAGGTTTTTCTAGGCTAAAATTATCAAACGTAAGCTTCTCCATGGTTTCTGAGCCCTGTTGATCAACAGTTTCCTAGATGGGTATTCTATGAAAACATGGCCTCCTCAGCATACATTTGTTGCTGACAGGCTTTACCATATTTTTGTGGCAATTTGTTAAGAAGAAATAGGGTTCACTGAGGTGTTGCCTTTCCTTGATTGTTAAGATGTTATTATCCATAATAGTAAACTACAGAGGTCCTTCACCTCTTTATTTATTTATTTTTTTATTAAGAGTATATAGAGGTACAAATGAGAGGGAAACACTATCAAACCATCAATGACCAATGTATATATACATAGTTATCCAGGGGTAATGCCAAAACATGGATGACCACCTTGGGTTTCACCTGTTGCAGTTTCCCCCAGAAGAACTCTTGCATTAAATGGGTATCTCATGGAGGAATGACATCTGCTTCTGAGATGGCTCCCCTATATTCCCATTCTCCAGTATCCTAGGAGTTCTTCAAATACCCTCCCCCACCCCTCCCCCTCCCTACGCCTCCAAGTGACCTAGGGAGCAATCCCCCTATTACGCTGAGAATTATACAATTTGAAGTTATTGTTAGGTTAGTCGTTTAACCTACTGCTTCCCCATGTATTCTAGCTTCCACAGATGAGAGAAACCATTCGGCCTTTGAGTCTCTGAGATTGGGAGACTTCACTTAGCATAATTCTTTCCATCTCCGTCCATTTGATATCAAAAGCCATAATATTGTCTTCTCTAATGGCTGAGTAGTATTCCATCGTGTATATGTACCATAGTTTTTGTATCCACTTGTCGAGTGAGGGGCATCCAGGTTGGTTCCATAATCTAGCTATAGTAAATTGAGCTGCTATAAACATTGATGAAGCCACATCACTATAATAAGCTGATTCTAACTCTTTTGGGAAAATCCCCAGGAGTGGGATAGCTGGGTCATAAGGTGGTTCCATCCTTAATTTTTTGAGGATTCTCCACACTGCTTTCCAGAGTGGCTGAACCAGATTGCAGTCCCAACAGCAGTGTGACAGTGTTCCTGTTTTCCCACAGCCCCTCCAGCATCTGTTATTGTTAGAATTTTTCATTTTTGCCACTCTAACAGGAGTGAGGTGGTATCTCATTGAAGTTTTGATTTGCATTTCCCTTATAGCTAATAATGTAGAACATTTTCTCATATATTTATGGGCTTTCTGGACTTCCACTGGAGAGAAGTTCCTTTTGAGTTCTTTAGCCCATTTATTGATTGGATTATTTGTGAGTTTGGAGTTTACTTTCTTTAGCCCTGTATATTCTGGATATTAGCCCTCTGTCCAAGGTGTAGCAGGCAAAGGTTTTCTCCCATTCTGTAGGTTCTCTCTTGATGCTCTTGACTAGATCTTTAGTTGTGCAAAAACTTTTTAGTTTAATTGCATCCCATTCATTTATTCTTGATTTTACAGCTTGAGCCATGGGAGTTTTGTTAAGGAAGGAGCGGCCGACTCTTATA